>WITN01000690.1:0-46520 GCA_015025155.1 Lactarius quietus | reverse complement strand
GACATGACAGGGCGTCTGCTTACAAGACCCACAAACTCGGACCACGTCACTGATGTCAGACGCTTGGACTTTGACAAGCGTTTGTGCAAATAGGAGAGGTTCTGGCGGAGAGGAGTTGTTCCTCCTCCACCTCCGCTGTGTCTTCTTCCAATCTTCCAGCGTTGTTTCCGCATCATCAGGGGCTTCGGGATGAAGTCTCGGTCCATGCATCGAAGGCAGCGGCGACCTCAGCATAGGAGGGTTTGCGCAGCGAGCTAACTGAGGAAGCATCGATGATAGAGGAGGTAGAAGGTGTGGAAGGGGAAGTGGTCATAGTAGTTTGGAGGAAGAACTGATGGGCTTCTTCGCTAGGACTGGGGACATTTATATACGCTGACAGCAGAGTTCGAGGATGTTGAAACTCAGCTATCGCTTGTGGAGCATGTACGTCAGTGGCGTTGACCCACTGGTTCTCCGAGTCTGGGTACCCCTTCCATTTGATCAGATATTGTTTGCGCCTTCCTCTTCCGAATTGCTGTTGGTCTAGAATCTTCTCGACCTCGTATTCTTCTTCCCCATCGATTAATTCAGGGGGAGGTCTTGGGAAATTTGGTCCGTGAAAGGAAGTTTCTCGATAGGGGGTGAGAAGATCGATATGAAACACATCATGAATGCTCCACTGTGTGGGAAGTTCCAGTCTATAATTAACTGAAGACATCACCTGGTTGATTTTAAAGGGTCCATGTTGCTTGGGCGCAAGTTTGGCGCTAGGTTGGTGCGTTCTCAGATGACGTCCTTCAAGCCATACGCGGTCTCCGATTCTGAATTTGGGTGTGTCTTTGTGCTTGACCCATGATTTTTGTGCCTTAATGATTTGTTGTTGGGCGTGTGCTCGTGCCTGTTTCAATTGGTCCAGCCGCAACACCACTTGGGGTAAAGGGGTTGGAGTTGTTCTCCAATCAGCATGCGGATGATGTCCCATCAGAAGAAAGAATGGAGACTGTCCTGTTGCCTCATTTGGCCAGTTATTGTGCGTGAATTCTGCCAGGGGTAAATACAGCGCCCAGTTATCTTGCCGCTCATTTACCCAGAAGCAGAGATATTGTTCCAGCCATTGGTTTGTTCGTTCCGACTGGCTGTCAGTACGAGGGTGATAGGCTGTAGATATATTCTGCGTAACCCCTAGCTGTTTGCAGAGTTCTTGAGTGAATTTTGAAGCAAATCGGGGGTCTCGGTCGCTAATTATCTTGGTGGGGAGACCGTACCTGACAAACACATGTTTGAGATACAACATTGCGACTTCTTCTGCGTTGATCTCTTCTCTACATGGAATAAAGATGGATGCCTTGGTACAGTCGTGATCAGTAATTGTGAGGATAGAGTCATATCCATCTGACACCGGCAGTTTGGTGATGAAGTCAAGCGCAATTGTTTCGAATGGCATTGCTTCCGATTTTGGATAGATAGGTTGTAGTGGAGCTTTGATTGGTCGATTATTGATTTTGTGCCATTGACAATCCGCACATCCCTGCACATAGGCGGTAACGTCTGGTCGTAGCGTCGGCCACCAATAATTCCGTTCCACTAGTTTGATTGTTTTGTTGATGCCGGGATGTCCGTATACTGGAGGTTCATGGTGAGCTTCTGCTATCATTCGTCTTTCTTTACTTCCCTTAGTCACCACTCTTCTCCCTTGTTTATACCACACTCCGTTCACTTTCTTCAAGTTATGGGGGTCTATCCATGGGCGTAAAGTTGTTTCATCCTGTGCATCGCTGGGATTGACTGGGGTCATATCTTGTACCGTTAAAACGCCCTGAGGATGGTTAGGCATTCCTGTTCTTTGTGTCATCATGTTCCGGATGAACACGTGATCGGGTAATACTGTTACATTTTCGTTGTCCCCTTCGCCTTGATCGTAGTCTGGTCGTCTCGATAATGCATCTGCACGGCCATTTGCAGTTCCTTTTATATGATGAATCTCTAGATCATATTCCGACAGTTCGAGTACTTCCCTGGCCACTCATCTGCTGATCTTTTGTGGTTCTCTCCAGTATTTCAGGTTCATATGATCAGAGAATACTTTGATTTTGTGTGGAGATCCAGCTAGGAGTGGTCTCCAATGGTGAAGTGCTTTGACTATGGCCAGTAATTCTAGGTCATAGATGTTGTAGTTGCGTTCTGCTGCGTTCAATGTCGCAGAATAGTAACCTATAGGGTGTCTTTTGCCGTCAGATTTCTTTTGGAGTAGCACCGCTCCCACTGCGAAACCCGACGCGTCTACTTCCAATTCGAATTGATCTTGTAGAACCGGGTGTGTTAGCACTGGTTCGCTTGTGACCCGTTGTTTCAGGGTTTTGAATGCGTTCTCTTGTTGTGGTCCCCAGCTCCATTCCGTTGTCTTCTTCGTGAGGTTGTTTAGAGGTTTGGCGATGGACGCGAATCCTCTGATAAAAAGGCGATAAAAATTGCAAAAGCCGAGAAAAGATCGTACGTCCTTGACCTTGGTTGGTGTTGGCCAGTCTTTTATGCCTGCAATTTTGATAGGGTCCATGCGTGTTACCCCCTTTTCAAGGATTACCCCCAGGTAATCAAGGGACGCAGCATGGAAGGTGCATTTCTCTGGTTTGAAGTAGAGATCGTACTTTTGCGGTACCCAAAGGACATCGCGAACAGCGGTGATGTGATCGGCGAGGGTTGTCTTTGTTGCAATGCCAATGTCGTCCATGTATACCCGTATAACGGTTCCCCGTCCTTCATGCTTTGCTATCGTATCTTTGTAAATAGTGTTCATCATGGTTTGAAACGTAGCCGGCAAATTGGTGAGTCCGAAGAACATCACTGTTGGCTTGAAAAGCCCGTAAGGTGTTTTGAACGCCGCTTTGTATTCGTCGCCCTTTTTGATTCAAATGTTATTGTACCCCCACCGGACATCGAGTTTCGTGTAGATGTGAGCACCACTAAGGTCTTTGATGAGTGTTTGAATGAGCGGAAGGGGGTAGTTGTTGCGAATAGTGTATTGGTTTAATCGGCGGTAATCCTGCACCGGGCGTAGTTTTCCGTCCTTCTTTTTGACGAAGAAGAATGGAGATGCGTACTGGGATTTGGACGGTCTGATGTATCCTTTCTTTAGATGTTTGGTGATGAACTGCTTAACCTCCTGATCTTCTCGTAGCGATAGATCATAGATAGAGCAGTTTATGTGATCCGGTACCTCCTTCTTGAGCTCGATGGCATGATCCCATTCCCGAGATGGGGGAAATCGCTGGGATTCCTCTTCGCTGAATACCTTCTCGAATTCTTCGTATTCAACTGGTATTATTGTTTTTTGTGCAGGGCCTGCTGCGATTGCCATTTCCGTGGCTGCTCCTTTGATAGAGCACTGTGATTCGAGGGTGGCTATTATGTCGTCTTTTTTGTTGGTTGACAAGGTATGGGCGGCAATAGTTGAGTTTGTGGATTGTCTGATTGATTTGACAATGATTGGGTAGGTATTTGGGCGAACATTGCCATTTTTCCAGTCGAATTCTGGTTCGAAAGCGCTAAGCCAAGGGTATCCCAACAAGATGTCTTCTTTCCCTATGTCCGTGACCAATAATCTCATTTCCCTGTGGGATCCTTTGGTGAGTATTTGTAGATCGACGTAATGGGTAATCATCCCCCCTTTGTTTGATGTGTCGTCGATGTTAAATATTTTCCTGGGCTGTGGCAGTAGTGCCTTTCCCAACCCTAGTTTCTTTACAAATTGTTTGTTTATAAAATTGTTGGTAGCTCCCGAATCTACGAGTGCTTTTATGTTGGCCTTGTTGTAATGAGTTTGGCAGAGTACTGGAATTCGCATAGAACGGAAGCGAGTTATGTATACAGTGTTACAATGTAATGCCCTCACCCAGGCCGTTGGGTTCAGGCGTCCCCAAAATCCTTCTTTCCCATCAATTCCTGCATAGCAAGATCTTTGAACTCGTCCGTTTCGTTGGCCGCCATTTGTAGCCAGTCGTCCTTCCACTGAATAGTGGTTCGGTCATCTGCTACCATTTGGGCAATGTGGAGATCTTCTCCCGCCTCGCTGCAGTCATCCACTACTTCCGAACTTCGTGCATTGATCCTAGGTTGTCAAGGCTGTGTACAATTGCGACTGAGGTGTCCTTTCTTTTGACAATTATAACAGATGACTTCCCTTAAGTCTGGTGGTTGTCGCCTTCTTAAAAACCCCTCTCTTGGTTGAAATGGGGGACGTCCCTGCCTCAGGAACTGTTGCCTAGGCAATTGTCCCCTCTGATCTTGTTCCAGCACTTGTTCCGCATTGGCCAATCTTCCCCTGGTTCTAGTGCGATCAGCAGATGTGTCCATAGCATCTGGGTTACGGTTTGTTCGAAAGGCTCTGGGCCATCGCGATGGCGTTCCCTGCGCCTTGATTTGATTGAACTTGTTTTGCATGTGGATCCTTTCACCATGCCGTTGAATACTGTTGTTTCGCCATTCTTCATATGTGTGGGGTTTGTCCAAGATGTATACGCTTTCGTATAGCTTTCAAGGAAGTCCTTCCACGAATAGTTCAACCACCAATGGTTCATCTACTCGGTAGCCAGCAAGGTGAACTAGATTTTCGAAATTGGCCACATACGCGTCAATGTCCTGATTCCCCATCTTGATTCCCTTCCTAAGTTCTGCTCGTGCTCTTTCTTCCCGTAAGGTGTCACGAAATTGTCTTTTGAATGACAATTGGACGCTATCCCACAACCATGGATTTGCGGGATCGATATGATTGATCTGTACTTGCAGTCGCATCCAGGCACTGATGGATCCTACCCATTCAGTGACGTGGGGTCCTTGTATATAGGTGAGGAATAACATAGCTTTTTGGAATGGCACTGCCATCATAGGATTGTTGATATTGATTCCTTCGTATAGGTCCCATTGGAGAAGGAATTCTTCCACCTTCGTCCGATCTCCAGTGAATATGGTTGGGGCATTGCCCCACAACTTATCACTATGTTGTCCTGGTATTCCTCCAGGTCCTCCTCCTGGTGGTCCTCCTCCTGGCAGTCCTCCTCCTGGCGGTCCTCCTCCTGGCGGTCCTCCTCCTGGCGGTCCTCCTCCCGGTGGTCCTTGTGGTCTCCAATTTTGTGGAATTCGTAGAGGAAACCCCCTTCCTGGGAAGGGATCTTGATCTGGAGGATCTGGTCGATCTGACCCTGCAATGCGTAAGTCCGCTAACTCATCGAGTGTAAATGTTCTTCCCGCCATTTGATGGGTGATTTGAGTGGTTTGAGTGGTTTGAGTAGCCATAGCTGGGCTAATATGTAGTTGCTCGGTGTTCCTTGCTAATTGGTCGATAATAGGTAATGATTCTTGAACAGCAATGATCTCTGGTTCTTCCTGATGATCCGATTGTTGTTCTGAAGGTATGGTGGTAGGGGATGGAGGTAGTATTGCTCCGAGGGATTGTGCTTCTGGTCGAGTGAGTTCACTTATGAGGATATCCAATCCGTAAGAGGTAGGAGCAGTTTGACGTCCTTCCCACTCTCGAGCCCTTTCAAACCACTGTAGTTCTATCCAGCAAAGATGATCGTAGTCGAACTCAACTGGGTGAAGGAATGCGTCTTCTCCGTCTCTTGCGTAGTATCCTTCGATATCGTCGACTACTGTCCACGCTGCACTTCTGGTAAAACGTTGTGGAACAGTTCGCGTTCCTCGTTGTTGGAACCAAAGAATTGGTTCTCCGAATGTCGTCCAACGACTTGCTGTTGTTTCTTGCGACGCCACGATGAAAAGCTTGGTCTTAATGTAGCGTTATCACTTAACGCTGGCCTGACTTAGGCAACTTGTATGGTCATGACAAGAAAGGACGACTTAGCGACTTTGATGATACACCAGATCAGTGACTTTGATACTGGGTATTTGATGATGATCACAAGGGACCGAGTCCACAAGGATGAAGAGTGAATAGCGATAACTTAGTACCCGAGGTACTAGTATACACGAAGAGAAGTGATGATTCAAGAAGACCAAGCTGGAGAGCTATGGTCCACAGAGACAGACTTATATACAGTTACGCGCTGGCTTTAAAGCGCAGCTGCAATCCGAACCCTAGTACAGTCATACTAGTAATGAGTAAGTGTCCGTTCTAATAATACCTGAAACACCGGCAAACCCAAGTACCGGCGATGCGTAAGTGTCCATGACTAATGAGAGCTTACTATCGTAGTCATAACCGATGAGTAAGTACCCGAACTCCGAGAATGCGTAATCATGATAACAAGAACACTTCAAACAATGTCAAACGTGACACAGAGCGAAAGATAGATAGAGTAAAGAGAGAGCGGTGTGCTGCAGAATAAGTGCAGGACGATGTTAGGAAGAGAGAGAGATGAATGCATACAGTTAGAACCGATCAGAGAAACGTGAGCAGAGGCAGAGTGGAGAAAGAGTCACGGTGCAGCAAAGACAATCGCACAGACAGGAGTGAATGAACGGAGTTAGAAAGAAGAAAACATGAGCGAATGTGAGAATAGAGAGTAGTGGGCCCATGCAGTGATAGCGAAAGAGACATAGAGAAAAAAGTGAACGAAAGTGAGGAACTGTTGTCACGAAAGTAAGGAAATAGTATGAGCAGAACATGTAAATGGTGTACAACACGTCAAAGAAAATAGGAGAAGAGTATGAGGTATGAAAAATGGAGACCCCATGAAAATCGAGGAAAGGGGCAGACCCCGGAATACGAGATCCGCATGATGATTATATAATTTCGACCTGGGTAATGACCTTGACATGCAAGGTAACTGATACAAGTACCATACACATTTGGTTTTTGTGTAAATAACAGACTACGGATCGCCACAGCGGAATACTACAGTAAGTAATACATAAAACGGAGAACTTGATACAACAAGAGACAATAGACAAACATACTAGCACACAAATCGATACGCGTAGCCGTACACTATGCATTGCAAAATTCCATGTAGTATTACGATGCCTTTAAGTTACGATATAACTGCTGGAATACAACATGAAGCCAGTAATATCGTTCTTTGATAAAGTGACTCTGCAATGCCACTTATAACACAATATAACACCATTCTCACAAGACATATGGATAGACATGAAGATGAAATGATGGCTTTGCAACTGCATCACAATGCACGGGGAACAAGCTAACAACGGAATTGTACTTTGATTATTCAAATGATATGTTACAATTGTGCTTAGAGCGATGATAGCTTAGTCGGAGTTTAAATATTATTTCAGCTAATTATGCCGAGGTTTTTTCCCACCAAAAATAAATGTTGTAAATAATAAATAAATTCAGTTAATACTTGTCACTATGTACAGGGGAAACTACACCATAATGATGCGCACAGATTCCAAGATTTGCTAACAAGAGGTGAAACGCCACGACAGCAGAAGGAATAGGTGGAGTAGAGTGGCAAACTCACCGATGCCATCTCGGCAAGTAAGCATTGAGGAGTGGGTAGTAAAAGGCATCTACGCAGGTAAGGCAGGGTTGGTGAAAGTGAGATGAGCTTCATCAAAAGGACGTACTTTGTTGTCCCTGCGCTAGATCATAGTCACGTAGACAGTGTAAGTGAAAGCCACAAGACTGGCAAGCACACACTGTGATGCTCGTGATCCGCTCATTATCAGACTGAGTACCTTGTGGAGTCATGGTACCAGTACGGTTGGCCCATTCTCGCCTGCTGCCTCACACTAAGGAAGTAAAAAGACAATCTGTGGTTCAAAGACCATTAATGAGGAGTGAAAATGCGGTGCACCTATGGTGGCAGGGATGTGTTACTTCGGGAGAATTTGATGTGCCGAATGAGGGAGTCCATGCTGATGCTTTCCTGCCAGGGAAAGTAGTGTAAGCGGAAAGGGAAGACTCGGAAGACTCACACTTTGCAAGGTCTGGCCTGCAGGATGAGTTGACCCTGCCGAGGCTTGCTTATAAGCATTTTGCAGTGCTTTTTGGTACCTTCTTACTGAGCTAGATACCATGGGCGGCATAACTCATGACCATGAGCACTGATGCTATTCAACGTTTGCAGCAGAGCTATTGTTCCTGCTTTAGAGCCCCTTACGCCACCTACGCCAGCGCCGAACGCTGCCGCTATCATATGACAAAGCGTGACAAGTTGAGAGGCAAGAGGTGCAATTTACAATCTATATATATCGAAGCCATGACCGCGCACTGACCAAGATATTGTTGATACAACGGTTTTGCTGAGATGTGATCAATATATTAATAAGACAGACGTTATGACTACATTCTATCGATTGTGGTCTGGTTGCAATCGTGACAATGGCTGTGTTGTGTCATATCGCAATATAATTCTCGCGGGAATCTTGCGATGTGTGAGCAATAAACGGAATAACAAACACGAGACACACATATATCGTACATGAACCAATGGCCATACGAAACACATACCGCGTGAAACAATTACTCCACCACAACCAAAGACGCATTCTGAAAAAAAAAAGGCAGAAGAAAATTCAGATATTCAAACTCACGGGTCTCCCTCTCACCTTGGGAGGGTGGAGCCAAGGCCGTCTGTCCTGATAGCTTTGTGCGAAAACTTCCCGGCCGATGTTTCACGCCACCTCATTCCATTGGCGCGCGTGACGGGTGCGACAGGACTGGAGGGCCCAAACCTAGGCTAGGGCACCACCAGACACTCGGAAGCGTTTATCAAAAGCAACATTTTATTTTATTTTTACAATAGTGGTAAAATCAACTAAGAGCTATCAGTACTGGCAGATTCGCCAGCCACTCTATGGGTGAAGTAAAAAAACGGTAACTTGTATGTGAACTTGACTAGCGATAGTGACAATACATTGCCACAACAGGGACTGTAACTGGTATCGAAGTAAGAGAAGGAATGCAAAAAGCCTACTTGTCTCAGAAGTCGGAGAGAACATTTCCTTGGACTTGGAGGCAACGCGTCAACTTGAAGCTGTAGATTGGGGCTATCGAAGCTATAAGCTCTCTTGACGATGACCTCTTCCTGACGCTGTCAAAACGCCGAAGTCAGCTACTGAGATCATCAATTTCCAACAAAAACGGACTTACCAGACGGCACAGACTTCCAAACTGCTAGAACCATGCCTGAAACCGTGCGATGCGAATAAACCAGAGAGCGAAAATAAACCTGCGCCGTCTACTCTCTCAACTCGAACAACCCCCGCTGGGCCATCCGAGAAAGCAATTACGCAGTGTTCTCGTTATGTGGGAGCGGTATGCCGTGGGTGAAGGGGGGGGGGGCATGATTAACACAAGCCTCGAGGTCTAAGTCCTACTTTCGCTTCTTCCTCAAACGAACCATGGCGGGTGTGATGATAGCAATTATTGAGAACGTCGTGTGAAAGAGCCGCGTGGCGCTGCGTACGAGCCAGTGCTGCACTTTGTTATTGCTGTGACGACAAGGAGGAAGACCATCTTGGTTCATCGCCTCATCGTGGAGTGCTAGATAAACCTGTGAAGTGAGAGATGGACAAGATAAATGGGACAGGCATACAATGGGGCATGCTGAAGGAGGAGAGGTAGGTAGAATAGCGGTCCAAATCGAGGACGTCGTCCGAATGGCACATGTTCGGGTCCAGGATGCCCTACAGGAGGCAAATGAAGCCGTTGCTCACATGGCCTGAGAAGGTAAATTTCGATGTACTAACCATAAGGTGGGCACCAGTGGCGAGTGGTTCAATCAGGTCTTCACGAAGCATCTACATGCGATCAGTATCGGACAGCTGATAACTGAACCCACGCAGGACCCACATTGTCAGGAATGATGTCGTGATCGTGATCGCGTGTAATGATATTCATGTTGGAGGCACGGCCAAGGGCACGGCGTCAGACACCGTGGTAAGCGAAAGGAGGGAAGAAGACTAGACGGACGTTTGTCGCGGCCGCCCATTTCGTTGACGTTCAGTCGTTAAGGGCTGCTTGCAGAAGTGTCCAGAGTCTAGACAGACGGTCAGAATGACATAAAAGAACGAGCAGCGCGGCAAATGCTAACAAAAGAAAGCTGAAGAGTCTCCCAGGCCTGCGCCACGAAATAGGTCGCATGAGGCGTGCTGCGTGCATTGAGATGAGCGGGGGGAGACGACGCTACGGCCAAGACACTTACGATGCTTTGCCATGAATGATCGCGCACTGCCACAGCGCCGTGTTCGTCTTCGCCTCTTCATCCGCCTTCGAGGTAAAATTGACCCCAGCCTTCCTTCCTTCCTCCGTCCCCCCCCTCCCTCAAAAAAAAAGTAAAGTAATTATCCATTCATTTCGATTCATAAGTAAAGCAAAGCAAAGTAAAAATCAACTCAACACTTCTGACATGTCGCAACAGCTGTAGGTAAAACTGTAGTAAAATGTGGAATGGCTCCATCGCGGCATCGCCAAAGGCTAGTGTGGCGGGTAGTCACGTCGGATGTTATCAATCAAAGAACTTCTGGGCCGCTGCAGATAAACCTCTGCCACCAAACGTCTGCCATGTCCTCTGGCTTCAAAGTGACAGTAAAAGAGCCCTGAAAATAATCGCGTTGAGTACGTGAACGGAAGAGCAAGCGTGGAAACACCATAGATGAGAGCTTCCAGAGTAAGTGTCGAAATGTACAAAGTCAACCACTATCATCAAGAGTGTCTTGTCTTCAGGGGGGGTTCAATTAGAGGTGAGTGGGAAATGGTGGGCCATAATCAAGGTCGACTGTGCATGTTATAACTGTGGGGGACGGGGCAGTGCACTCATGCCTCGACTTCACGATTCGTTACATTGCCAATATCGCGGGCAATAGGACATTTGACCGCCGACGTGCTTGTAGAAGCCTAGACTTAGGAGAGGAGGCGGTGATAGAAGAACAATCAGAAGGCGAACCCTAGCCCTGCACAGCAGTTAGACGCCAACCATTGGTCAATGGCCAAGGAGCAAACTACTCAGCTTACAGGCTCGCCAGGGTTCCGATTCAGTATCTCAGGCCTCTGGATTAGATCTAGAAGAGAGGGTACGACGCTAAAGCCTTTGAGTCCTCGCACAAGCCAAGCATGAAGTAAAGTGGCGTTCGCAGTTTTTGGCGCTTGGTTAGCGCTCAACGAAAGTGTGGATAATGTGACGGCATGTACGGGCCGTGGCTGTGCTATGATTAGAACCTCCAGTCCGAGCCCTCCAGTCACCATGCTGCTATCGCTCTGCACTCTTGCGGTGCTCTGGCTCCAAAACCTATATCTCTGTATGGTGGATGCTGTGAAGAGCTGTCAGGGCTGAAGGATGTATTAGTACCAGTGCTGGTCAGGTGCGGGGCAGATGACGACTCGGTTTGGACGCGTTGGAAGCAAACTACCCCCATAACAGGTATAGGTCCATAGGAATGCAGCCTACAGCAAAAGAAAAATCTCTGCGTTGCCGTGATGATGCCAGCTGCCCCTGCTTAGATCGCTGGGCAGGCGCTAATCACGCACCCAGGCCTCGGCCTCACCGTGAGGTCGCCGCGCGTCGTTAATAATGGATCGATGATCATTTCACTATCGGATTTTACAGGATGCTTCGACCCCACCCAGTACTGCCTAAGGCACTGTTTCAAGTTCCACTGACAGTGCCAATCAGACAGCCTCGTATTCCAGAATTCGAGGGGACAAAAAGAAACAACCCGAAGAGGAAAGGGGGACAGGAGGTGTTCGAAAGGATAAATTCGCATCCGCAGACAACGAGTCGCCGGATCCCCTCCCCCTTGGTGGAGCCAAAGTACTCGACACCGTGGCACGAAACCCTCCCAGCAGACGTGTTGCATGATCCCAACGCCTGTTCAATAGGCGAACGAGACAGGCTAGCGAAGGGAGACTATCCCACCAAAGCTAAGGCGTCGGACACGCAGAAACGACGACTCGGAAGAAGCATGCACATTATCTTCTCGTCGTATCGAGCGGGGAGCGAAGGAAGGGTAATGCGGGCTTGACCAGTGATAGTGACAATGCATTCAAGTTGCAACAGATAGGAACTGGTCTCAAAGAGAAGGGGTATACAATGTTCGTCTCATAATCCGGGACAATAGAAAAGAAAAAAAGTCCTGGGACTAGGAGGGATGAAGTAAAGGGTTAAGCTCTAGGTCAAGCGTATAAGCCCTCTTTACGATAAACTCCTCTTCCTGGCGCTGTTAACACGACGAAGTCAGGTACTGGGGACGACATTTCTCCAAGACAAAATGGACTGACCAGACGGTGCAAGCTCCCAAACTGCAAGTGAAACCGTGTCAAGATTAGCGAAGGGAATCAACCGAGATAGAGGAAAAACAAACCAGCGCCGTCTGCTCTTTCAAATCGAACAATCCCTTTCGGTGTACATGTCTTCGTACTTCTTCCGTTGTTGGGGCGTCAATTTCGCGCAGTAGTTATTGAACGTGCTCTTGGCCTCATATAGGCGTTTAAATGCCATCCCCGCGAGGCTCCTCCTGCGAGAGAAGGAAATCGATTGATTAGAAACTCAGATGGATACACATAACCATGCACTTACTGCAGCTGCAGATTCAAATCGCCTACATTAATGGATGGGTTTTCTCCTACACATTGACATTAAATAAAGTGTCCGAGGAGACGATGAAGGAACATACTCAAGATCTTGACTAATTCCTAAGCAATACAAAGGACCAGATGAATATTTGTTCTATATATTAGAAGTGACGGAGCACGCACCGTAGTCATACTCTTTCCCTTGTTCAGGCTATCCTCCCACGCACTTTGCTGATCAGAACAAGACGACACCGATATCTGAGTGATATCGGCATCAGCGTCCATCAGACACCGACAAACATAAAAACCAACGTACTATGAAAGGGCCATTCGACAAAGCATTGACGCAGGAGGGGTTTCCCCAAGGCGGGATGCAGATCATGGGTGACGGCAGGGTGGCGATTTGAAGATCAACACGGCCCACGACTTCGACTTCGACCTCTACCTCGACCCGCTTTCGCCTGTTCACCAGACGGATCTTTAAGCGCACGATGACGAGCGTGATCCTAACGAAGAACGAGAACGTCCTGCGTATGAGCCGCGTGGCGTCGCGCTCGCGCCAGTGCTGCGCATCGTCGCTGTAGTGACGAGGAAGCCCCCCCTCGCAGCGCTTAACCACCTCCCCCTGAAGGGCTATAGAAATGCATGAATAGATAGCCTGACGGGCGCGCTAATGAGGGAACAATGCATACATTGTGCGCGATGGGGGAGGAAACAGTGGCAGAAATAATGGTCCAGATCTAGTAGAGTGCCTGAATGGCACGCGTCCAGGATGGCCTACAGGAGCCCATCGTTTCGTATGGCCATGACATCGTAGATGATGTTAATCATGTACTCACGGTGAGGTGGGTACCCGCGGGGAGTTTATCGACGAGGTGCTCGCGAAGCGTCTATCATACGATCGCTCAGTAATCGAATGGCAATGAACGCGCTCGGGACTCACATCATCTAGTATGATGTCGCTATCGCATGTCACGATATCTACGCCCGGCGTCAAACGATGAGGGAAGATGGAAGAAGACGAGACAGACATTCGTCCATGCCGTCGAATTCCCTGAGGTCAATTGTTACGGGCTGCTGGCCGCAATGCCCAGCGTCTAGATAAGCAGTCAGAGAGGTACGGAAAGGACGAACAGCGCGATAAATGCTCACAGAAGAACACGAACGCATCTCCTGGAGCTGCGTCGCGCACGAGATCGTGCAATGCTTGCATCTGACCGATTGGGATGAGCGAGGAGGGCAGGGAGACGACGCCATGGCCTAGACACTCACGATATTTGCCTTCGATGGCCACTGCGCCGTATCCTTGTGCGCTTCCTCGTCCGTCATCAAGAAGATGTCCTCTTCCTTGTAGTCAAAAAGTTCTGTGAATCGTCGCGATAAGCCCGCGGGTGAAAGGACGATCGCGGAAACCCCCACCAATCAAGGCCTTCTTTATCTCCTTCGCATCGTTGACCGGTCCCTTGAGCTCGCGAAAGTCCTTATCATTGACAGAAAACGCATAGTTAATCCCTATCAAGAGGGCCTTGTGTTCAGGAGCCTCAGGAGGGGAGGTGCTAGTGGGAGACTGGCAATAGACCGGGATACGGGAGAGCGTGAAACGTTGGCTCATTGGTGTGGGTGGAGATACCCTCTGCTCATGTGTTCACGTATATACATACTCTCTGGGGGCGGGGCGGTGCACTCATACATCCAGCTGCACGGTCTGTCCGGCTGGATTACAAAGAGTACAGAGGCAGCACGATTTCGTCTGCTGCCGCGCTTGTTCGAAGTGTATATAGATTAAAGAAAGGAGGACAAAGCGGTGCACCGCGATGTTGCCACGTTGTACTGTAGGGGTGGGGTCACCGTGGACGAGGATGCGGCCGTAGAGCGATCCACCCCAGACGCCCTGCTAGTAGTGTCGGGATCACCCGATAACAAGGGAGAGACGCTTGGGCGACATATGGACAGAGCGCCTGAGGCTTGTATTCGGACCGAGTCCGCGACGTCGGGTATCAACAACTTGACGTCCGACCAGCGTCTGTGTCACCCGAGTCCAGACCGTAAGCATCCCACAACCTGAGGTCAACTTGGAAGTCCATGAGCCATTTGCTAAGTGAGTATACCTCGCACTGGTACAACAGCAGCAGTAAAGCGACAGCCTGAGTTCGTCCATTGCAGGCAGTCCGATATGAAGGGCGGGGCTGGACAAAAATATCTTGAACTGGAAATTGTGCCGAATTCTTGTATTTGTCACACGAACCTTGATCTTTGTCGCTTAGCGTTGTTTTTGTTGTCAAAAAGTTGTTCGTTTTGTTTGACAGGTTGTTCAATGTTGGTTGACAGGTTGTTTGGCAAACTCCACAGGCGTGTTACGATCCAGAAGGACTGATGGGCGTAAGCGGGATGACGAGTCGCTCCCGAATCTTACTCATAGCATGTCGTGGCTTACTCGCGTATTACTGTACGATTACTGATGATGACTGATAGTATTAGTGGACGATTACCCAGCATTAGTAGTAGTGGCTGTATCGCTGACGAAGGCGTACAGTCAAGAATCGGTTATAAGGTAGCTGTCGACTGATGTGGTCGACAGCTTGACTCTCTTGTATCATTGGCGAATCTAGTCGGGTTCTCTCCTCTCAGAACTCGCCTCACTTCGTACCAAGCTCCCTTAGGAAGGCACTTTCAGGCGACCTTAACCCCCAGTCACACCTGCGAGTGTTGACTCGTGTTGCTAAGTCACATTCTATTGCCATTGTGTGTATTGCCTAAATCAGGCTCAGGTCACACCGACCATTACAAGGCGGCTATAACGTAATCATGATTATATTTTTTCGTCCAAGTCAATCTAACGGGCCCTTGTGCGCAAACCGGGGAGCGCTCGCTTCCCATCGCACGCATCCCGAGATGGGAGCACCCGGTCCCGTTCCCGCATGTCCGCCCGCTTGCCCAAGAGAGTGGAGTGTCTAAGCTGCCTCCGTGATTTCAGGAAGCCCACCGTCTGTGATGAAGGGTGCCACATGAAAGGAGGATTGGGGGGATGGGGGGTGGGCGTGTGGTGGGCGTGCCCACAGGGGGCCAGAGGGCAGCAAAGCCGGGGGGATGGCATGGCTGGGGGAATGAGCGCTCCCTGATTTGCGCACAAGGGTCCATTAGATTGACTTGGACGAAAAAATATAATCATGATTACGTTATAGCCACCTGTGGAGTTTGCCGAACAACCTGTCAACCAACATTGAACAACCTGTCAAACAAAACGAACAACTTTTTGACAACAAAAACAATGCTAAGCGACAAAGATCAAGGTTCGTGTGACAAATACAAGAATTCGGCACGATTTCCAGTTCAAGATATCTTTGTCCGGCCCCTCCCTTCAAAGTCCGACGCTTGCGAGGGTACTAGTAGTAATCCTCCTGTTAGGGAACTGTAACTCAGGCTGAACTTGAAGGCATCGTGTAGGTAGGCACGCACGTTCCACTGGTCGATCGGAAGCCGCCGAGTAGTTCTTCAAACCAGTACAGTCATGGTACGTATACTATTATCACTAGCATTGTTGCATTCGCAATCACAGGAAAGGTGGATGTATTGTACCACTGCCACACGCTGTTATCGCACCACGGCACCGCATGTAGTTAGAGACGACGTCCCGGATCTTATATCAAAACGTACTCAGTCTACTCTACTGTAGTAGGCTTGGCATGCGTGCGTGTGCTCGGCGCGGCCCCAATTAAATATAAACTACGACATGGAAAGCGAAGGAAGAAGCAACACTAAATAAATATAAGTAGACCGTAAGACGTAAGGTGGAGACAGTCCGGGGAAACAACTCAGATCGATCGACTTTCGTCTCAACAAAAACGTTATCGAAACAGAGAAGAAGGAAGCGGCATTATGAGATCGTTGTGGGTTTACTGTATAGCATGAGAGTGAATAACACAAGAAGGACACGAGAGCTACACAATATTACGTGAAAAAACGAAAACATGCGTCATGTACACGATTTGCTAAATAAGCGGAGAATTGGGGTCGTCGATAAGCATAAGCGATGGGGGGATGCGTGGTGGGGGTACAAAGAGACAACCGGCCAATGAGAAACCCTCAACCTGTGGGAAAGGGTGGGGTCTAGGGTGGCTGTTCTCTCTGCCTGTCGGCATATAGACGCGAAGGACGTCCGTCTTGCATGTTCTGTAGAATCAGCGTAAGCCGACCGCGGCAAAAAAACTCAAATTAACATCAACAACGCACCAATGGCACGAAGCTGCTAAAAAAACTGCGTCAGTCTCCGTACGTAATAACAAAACGACGCAACATACAAAGAGGCATCTGGAAGTTTATTCCATCCCCGTCGCCGTCGACTCAGCATCCGCATACGACGGCTTTTCCGCCTAGCTCGGCACCACTATGCCGCTTCTTCTCGTCCTCGCCGTAGTCGTAAGCCCTCGCGGCCCCCGCGGCCTTCTTCTCGCTTCGCGTCAACTCGTGCAGCTCGCGCGTCGTCGCACTGAATTTACAGCTGCAACAAAAAAACAAGGCGTCAGAAGATGAAACAAAGCGACCGGATTCAGCACGACGCACTTGAGTTCTTTGTACAAAGGCAGTTCTAAGAGTCTGGTTGTAAGTGGATGGGGTTGGTTGGATAGAGAGAGACACGCGTGCCGTACTCACCGAGCAAACTGCATACGATCTGCGTTTGGGAAATGTCGTACGTTTCCCACGTCGGTTTCTTCGACTCTGGGTTCGCGCAGACCTCCGTCGGGGCGTCGATGGACAGCGGGATGCTGACAAAGACGGGCAGCACGGAGCGCGCGCTCGGTTTACGCCATGCTAAGACATTCGCGATGGCCGTCCGCAACGGTGGTGACGCAGCGGCAGTTGCTTCTGAGAAAACGGGGTCCTCGATAGCTATAGGGACATGAGAAAAAGGCCGGGAGGGTCTGCGTAACGTTACACTTACACGCCGCGTTCTTCCTGCGCACTGGAGAGAGACGGAAGAGTTTAGAATGATGTATCGTGGGACCGGACGAGGTAATATGGTAAATGCACCTGTCACATTTTGCCACGACTTCGTGCGGCGATTACACTTTGAGCGCCGGGGTACGTACACTGAATTACAGTGGGAGTGGGGAAGATCCAAGAGGGCTCCAGAATGGCACGTGTCGAGAAGCGCCTGTAGAGTAGGTTGACGAATCATCAGGCCTGGGAAACGGGCGTCATGCGTAAGACGCACATAGAGCGAACATCCCGCCGGTAGCGGCTTCACAAGGATATCGTTAAGCTCCTAGCGGGTTCATTTCATTAGCACATATCAGAAGGCAGAATCAGAACAGCAAGTAGGCGCACATTATCAACGACTATTTCATCATCGATCGTGATGAGGTCTGTAGAGGCAGGCGCGCGTGAGCATAATTGACAGGAAACGAGTGAGGGCTTACACTCGTCTTTGAAGTCTTCCTCATTGAGGCCCTTCGAACGTTGCTGATTGGAATGTCCTGAGTCTGATGGGACGACGAGCCAGATGCACAGGTTCAGATCGGGGTTGGGCGCCAAACGGGGAGAGCACGTACAGAGGAAAGTGAAGCGATCACCGGGCGCGGCGTCGGCGACGAGATGCCGCAACTCGCGCAGCTACAGAACAGGACGCGAAGTAAAACGTCAGGCGATCGAGGCGAAACAAAAACGGATAAACGGATGAAACTGACGATGTTCTCACGGGTCGGCTGGAGGTGGGCAGGCAGCGCTGGATCGTCCTTGAGTATCACCACGTCCTCTGGGCGGTACCCATACGTGCCTGTGATACGTGTCAGCGGATGCAGGGGAAACAATAACGATGAGACGAGACAATAAGAGAGAGAGAGACAATAGAACCAATGGGGAAAACGGTAAAAGACTAAAAAGGGAGGGCGTACCTAACAGCACGTCACGGTACCGATCAACATCCTTATGCGTGTTGAGCAGCTCGCCGTGGTATGCGATACCGATCAGCAGCGCGCGTCGTCGACCATCGAGCACGTCTGTGTCTGTACGTGAGCCTCGTGTGCTGGTGTCGTTGGTAGGCATGGAGAGGCCCTCTTCAATGTCATCGAGATGGATGCGACTGCCGGCGATGCTGGACGAACGCAATAGGTGCGCGAGACGGGGTGTGTGCGCCGTCAATGTGGAGGTTAGCGTGGTCCGATCTTTGCGGTGCTCCGACGAGGTCGATGGTGGTGAAGGCGTCGTGGTTGGACATGAAGTGGCAGAGGAACTAACGAAGTTACCCATGAGATCGTAACGAGGCGTAAGAAGGGCGGCGAGGAGAAAGTGTGTGTGTATGAGGAGGGGGGAGAGATGGGAGAGGAAGAAGAACAAAAGACGGAAGATGAAGCATTGTGACGGTGTTATTATATGTTCTTGAGGGAGAGCGTAAGATGAGTGAAGACGGGTTCCAAGTGGCTGGCGGAGCGTGACCGCGTGCCTCCGAGCGAAAGTGCGGAACCGTTCACTCCCTCAGCGTTTCACTACGGCCACTCACACTCAATTCATTTACATGACACCGTTGCAACAGTAACCATCTCCTCGCCACTAGGGCATGACATCACATCACTTATCCTCTACACTAGGGATACCTGACACAATTTTTTGATACAACGCTAAGGACGTGATCTTGCTTGCGAGTGGCTGATGCACGCAAAAATTACAAGAGAAAAAACTTGTCCGAATCATGCCAGTGGTTGAAGACGTCGCCCATTTTCTAATCCAATGCACAAATCAGCGCGGATCAGAGGAAACCCGAATAACACAGCCTTACCATCTCCGAAACACCGCTCGCCTTTGGCTATTGGAAGTCGTCCGACTCGATGTCGAAACCCGTCCTTCCAGTTCGCGGGCATATGCGAGAAGCCTGTGGAGCGCGAAAGTGACAAAACAGATGACGGAGATACGCTAAATCGGACGAACGGAAATAAGGCGGATTAGTGGCGCACTTGACATGAGACATCAACTTGCGGTTGCGGTATGATGGGCGAGAATGTGTTTCTGTAGGTGAGTGGCAAAATACATATAAGGACAGATTATGTTGGAAGGCGTGGAGCGAGGCAAAGACGTGGTGTGCTTCCCTGCATAGCACAGTCGTAAGTGATCCCCGAGGACCTTCTCAAGCGCTTTGCGGGTCCGAACACACGCGCGGATGATAACGAGAGCTATTTGGACGCACGTGAATTGTCAATTCACCCCAAAAGCAATGGCGCTTACCACGATTCGGCCTGCGAAGGGATCCTACTCGCACCACCCATGGCACTTTACACTCGACACGGTAGAGTCGTAGTAGTATGGCGTCGGGGATCAAAAACTCGCGCCGCTCCGAGCAAGGCGGGCCACGCGCGCCGCATTTGCCTGCGAGTCGCCTATGGACCTGCGGCGCGGCGTCTGTTCGGGTGCCCTTCGTCTTCGCTCTCCCCTACATGCGCGTCGATTCATAATCGCGCGATCGATGGCACTGGGTCGGTGCGCAATCGGATGTCCAGACCACCACACCAGTAATTGAGAGAGTTGATAGGCTAGGCCACCAAGCCCCGAGAAATCCGTCGGGTGATTGCGAGCTATTACGGCACGACACAGTCAAGCTGCAGAACTAAGTTACAGTTAGGCGAAGGATAAAACAGGGACGCACATTGATTGTTTCGCATGGTCAGCGTGACGCGCTCATTCTTTGAATGGCATGACGCCATGGAACGGTAAAATGGTGCGGTAAATCTAAATCAAGAAAGGTACCCGAGACGAGTCGCACATATCAAAACACGGCCCGAAAAACGAATCGTTGGCGTCATTCGAACAGAGCAAAAGATGACGTGCCCCACTGGTCAGGAGAAAACAGCCAACCGGAAGGGGCTTTACGGAGGATGTCGCATTTCTGACATTTTCTTATAAAAAAAGAGCAGTGAACAAGGGCACGCTTCGCGCATACCAAGAGCGTAAGCCGCTTGAGTCATCCAGAATACTAATGGCGCCGCAGGTCATCACTGCATGTCACGCGTTGAGTGAAAAACAGACATCTCGACCACGAAATAAAGTACCTTTGCCCTGACCTTCTTCCAAACAATGCTTGTTGATCAGAGTGCCAGAGTCTGTGTGGGAAAGGCGATTGGTCAGCACTACGGAGCACAAGAGGAAATAATGCAGAAGATGCGAAGGCGGGTCGCGTCGTCACGGTACTGAAGCCACCGGAAACCGGTTTGTCCATTCATGGATCCATCACACGTGTCAGGAAGGTGAAGAAGAGGGCGCGTCCTACTGACCATATTGCAGGAGGTCAGAAATTACGTTGGGGCTATCCTTGAGCGCTTGAGCACAGTCAAGGTGATGTCCAAGGTAAAACTACTGTACAGTAGTGCTGGCACCACGTGCTTTAAAACCTTGCTTGCGCCGGAAAAAGGTGGCCTTGGAATTTGCTGGTTTATGGGGGCTCGGTTTGAGGTAACTTGTCTGATTCACACCTCCCATGGGTTCACCGTACACATGGTCGTTAGTTGGCAAGCATGGTAGAGCCAATTCGTGTTTTTTTCGGACACAACAGGTTTTTATAATTGAAAAAGGCAACTGGAGCACGTTCAGAAATGGTACGAGACATTGCACATCTGATTCAGATGTGACTGGACAAGAAATGGGTCAAAAATCGGAAGTGTCCGGCCTATACAGTAGAGGGTCCGAACATCGGGTCAGCGATAGTATCAGAAAGTTAAAGTTCGATTGGGTTTCTTTTGGCCTGCGTAATGATGGTAGTTGGTTCCTTCCACTTTTCCAACCACTGCCTCATGTACGACAATCCCTGCAATTGCACGCACGCCACCGTTGGGTCTGCAAGGCCACTTTCAGTTGACAGATCTGAACAATGGAATCCATCACTCTCGGCAATTGGTCTCTGTGGAGTGCTCTTAATGTCAACATTGTCGGTGGATAGCGTCGCATATCGCCATGGGTCACCTGCAGTAAGCCCCAGTCAGACAGGAAGGGGAAGAACAGGAAGATGAAACGCACGACGACCGTTCGCAACAAACAACCTCTCCGCTTGAATGTCATATCCACCGTAAGCCTTGTTTGTTGCATTGGCATGAGGGAGCACGTCGCCGAACACTTGTCTGCACTGTCTCTGCGAAGGTGCTCAACGTTCAACCACTTTGCTCGTCCAGCAAATTTATACCCGGAAGTACTGACCTCATCATATGTGGCATGGAGTATATGTGACACTAGAGTCGGTTGCCCAAGGGGTGCTGACGTTAGGAATAAGCCCAGTTCGGTACAGCTGTGTGCGTGATCCATCGAGTAAGTATAAACACCAAGAGTCGAAGAACTTACGTAGTCCACAACCATGAACGATAGGAATTGTTGACCTTAGTCTCATACAACGTCGTGTACGTATTGTATGAACTCAAGCAATCGCTATTACTCTGTCAGTGATCTATACGCATCATCAGAATAGGTGTACCTACTCAATACTGTGTCTTCCGTGACAGGCTGCAGCACGTGTCATGAGTGGATAACGAACTCGCTCATGAACTACCATTGAACCTACTCACTGGTTGACACCGTTTCTCTGCTGTACTTTGCCCATGCGGTGAGTGCATGTCCCAGACCCCAACCATCTGGGCCTGCCACAAATGTGCCGTTGATAACCTCAAGGGCGTCGCAGAAATCGTAGAACGCGCCACCATTGGACACCGGGGTGAGGTCTTGCCATTTATAGATCGGATAACGAACTATCCCAAATAGGCCAACATTAACTAGGTGGTCACAATCCAAGAGTGCGACGCACATGTGTTGACAACATCAGTTGCGTGGACAATGTCACCCAAGCCGAACAAGACCTTGAGCTCATTATATGTTGTCTCATCTCCGCTATCGATGACCTTGTCCCAAAGTTGGATTACTCTCTGTACGTCATTGGAGCAATTTTGGGGCATATTCTGTCGTATTGGCTCGAAATACTGCCAAAAGTCGCTGTGCATGATAAATCAGTCCTGAGGTAGTGGTCAAATCCCGTGAGCCATACATTATACCTGAACGGGTGCCGACGACGCATAACCAGCCCAGAACACATCGGGATACCTGTCATGTATGGGGTCAGATCCTCGGGAGACGAGTATTATTACTAACAACGTACTCGTGAAGCGCGTATGCAGTTAGAGTACCTGAGGCAACACATCAATGACTGAATTTACAACCAAAATCGTAAGTGAAGCGTACCGGAATAACTACCACCAACGAGCACCCATGGGGCATACGCAGGTGAGACCTTATCGCCACCAGCAAATGGGAGAGTCACATTCTTCGCGAAGAATACAAGGTCTTTTAATGCTTGGTCGATGGTGTGATACTGGAAGCTCGCCACGCTCAAATCCGGATATGGGTTCGATAGACCGTAAAATCTATGCTCGATCACGATGGTTGCGCCCTGTTGCCGTTGCGCAATCTGGCCATTAATGGTTTTATTCGTAAGGTAGCCCGTGTAACCTTGGGTAAGTGAGCCTCTGAGTTTACCAGGGGAACTACACCAGACGCACCCTCAGCATTTTCCTCTCCTGGTGTATAGAGAATGATTGGGCCACCTAGATAGAACACAGAGAATCAGGCAAGTATAGTAGACCCTCCGCTGCTATGCGCACCTGGTTTGTAGAATTCCCACGACACCCAGTAGCGCTGCCAGAAGGTGCCCAGCTTGTAGTCATTATGATCGATGTACTGCTTGAAATGGTACACAGTCTTCAGAGATGGATGTTCCTCATCTGAGTGGGAGATCCGAAAGGAGTGGTGCTCTTGCAAAGGCGGAGCAGAGATGGCTGGCGCAAGAGGTTGAGGGGGGAGACCCCGGGCGTTGAAACCCTCAGGGACTAGTGCACATGCCAACGATACGGAGGCAAGAAAATAGAGAACCCCAAGCATTGCGGTCGGAGGGGTGATGTAGCTCGCATGTCAAAGCATCAAGCTTTTATAAATGGGTGAATTGGTTGAGGACGCGGATATCAGAGTCCAGATGGAAACATAGCGGGCGAGAGAAGGCTAGAGACCAAGTCTGGTGAAGTGGAGCTGAGCTTTGCATCACGGCTTCCCAGCAACACGGCAGGCGAGAGCGGGAAAGCGGAATCTGCTTTGAGTCAACTCTCCTAAGGGGTCAATTAATGTCCAATATATTGACCACTAAGTCAACTTTATCGTTATGACAAATCATATTGGGACAATTGAATAGTTTGCAGATCCCCCCTTATTTATCCAATAATGTTAACTTAAAACAATCGAACAATTAGACATTAACAGAGCCTCAATTATTCCGAAGATATTTTAACTTTATTGTTAGATCCAGGCTGATGTGGTGATGCTAGTTTAAATATATTCCGAAATAATTGGAGCTCTGTTAAGCAAGGGACTAATATCTAATTGTTCGAGTATTTTTATTTTTGATTATCTGTCACATAAAGAGAGGCCAGCACATTATTCGATTATCTTAATATAATTTATGATAACAATTAAGCTAACTTAGTGGTCGAAATATTGGATCCCTTAGTTGGCTTCCGCATATCCACTGCTGCCCGCCGCGCAAAGTCGTAACTGCAACAATTCTTGCGAGGTTTGTAGGACCATTCTGAGTGTCACAATGCACCCGCTATCGAGAACCCCCTCCATCATGCGATTCATGCCCTGAGCCCCACAGCTTCCCAGAAAAGTCGTAACTGGGAAAAAGATCGTTCGAGTCGTCATCCACGTGAATCGCCTCCTCTCGTGGGTCCTTCATGCGTTGCGATAGAGAGCCCTGCTGCTTTCCGGCCTTGGAACTTGTCATCCCTAGAGGGTTTGAGGAACATGGGCCTCCTTGTGTAGAGAATACTCTTCGCCTTCGGTCCGAGTCATGCGCGCGAACCTTTTATATTACAGTACTGTAAAAGCAGAAGCTCCGGATCCGAGGTAAACCCCGCGACATAGATGCTCTCCTTTTTGCGCGGGGTTTATCCATTTACGCCCCTCGCTAGGACCCAGTGGCCGCAAGCATGATACGAAGGAAAATATAACGAGACAACTTGAACCTCGTTGTATTTCGCCCAGGCTTTTCTTTTCTTTGGGTCCTGGTCGTCCATGTCCGTAAGACCGCTCTCGGACTTTCTCACTACTACTCGGACTGGGACACTGTGGGTCTTCCGACGAGTCGATCCATTGCGCCACGAGGGAGAAGGACGGAATCTTCCGATTTCACATGTGCGTAGTGTTGCCCGCATCCCTCTTATTTCTCGAGCAGGACGACATGGTGATGAGATGCTTGCCATAATCGAAAGTGGGACGGACTCCAAGCCAGTGCTTCCGTGCGAGATTCCCTCCTCTTCTATCCGTTTCATGTACTCATTCCTCCTTCCTATCCGCCTAGTGCAAACGAGGTAATAGTTCAAGCCGCCACTCACACCGCTCTTCTGGCGCATGCTCCGGTCTGACTGACCCACGTGACAACGGGCCCATCCAAGTCACCCGGCCCGTCCCCACCCGCGCATGCTCCCTCCCTAAGAGTTCACGTATGCGGAGAAAGCCCTAGGCCCGGAGTACGTGTTACGCACGACACTCGTATTACCCTGCACCGTGCAGCCATACAGGGCCTGAGGTAGATTGGGCAAACCCCTACTCCCCCCAATTTGGTTGAAGCGACCTGATTACGGTAAGACGGATCCTAACCAACTCGTCGCCATTAGGCACATTATCCCTGAATAACTTGTATACATATGCGATTACACTGGGAATAACTAAAACAAATTCTTGATACAGCATTATTCGGGAGAGATTGGTTGACTTTGTTTGTGAGTTCGCAATACAAGAAAAAAAATAAAACTTGTCACGGTTGAAATACGGTATGTCGTCTATGCTCTGACCAATATGCAAATCGGCGTAGTTCAAAAGCAAAAATTGATAAAGTAATCGCACCGGTTTCGAAAGGCTGCTCAGCTTTGGATCCTGGAAGTTGTTAAGTTCGCCGTCGAAGCCGTAGCCCTCTTCAATGTTCTTCTGCTCGCGGGTGTATTTGTGTATTTGTGCAGCTCATGCGCGTTCTCGTAGAGTGCAAAACTAAAAAAGATGGAGACGCGCTTAGATCAGACGACGGAACTAGTGAAGTGGCGCACCTGACATGAGACCTCATATTGCCGTATGATGGGCGAGGATGCTTTACTGTGTGTGGTACAGATAACGCCAAATTGAATTGGAACGCGAGGAAGAGACGCAGTGTGCATACCAAGATATTCGTACAACACAGTCGTTAGCGATCCACGAGGACCTTCTCAAGCGCATTGCGTGTCCGAACACACGCGCGGATAACGAGAGCTTAACACACACATGAAAGGTCAATTCACCCACGCAACATGTAAAAGCAATGGCCCTTGCCGCGATTCGAGGTGCGAAGGGAGTGAACTTGCATTACCCATCGCACTTTACTCTCGACACGGAAGAGTCGTATTGCATCGGGGACCAAAAACTCGCGCCGCTCCGAGGGAGGAAGGCCTCGCGTGCCGAATATGCCTGCGAATCGCCTATGGACCTGCAGTGAGGCGGCTGCAGTGTTTGGCTGGCCTTCGTCTTCGCTCTCCCCCACATCCGCGTCGATTCACAATCGCGCGATCGATGGCACTGGGTCGGTGTGCAATCGGATGTCGTTTTTGGTGTCCAGACCACCACACCAGTAATCAAGAGACTTGGATAGGCTGGGCCACCAAGCCCCGAGAAACCCATCGGGTGATTGCGAACTACTATGGCACGGCGCAGTCCGAGCCGAGCTGTAGAACTAAGTTAGGCGAAGGATACGGTAAAACAGGGACGCACCTTTATTGTTTCGCATGGTCAGCGCGACGCGCTCACTCTTGAATGGCATGCCATGGTAAATCTAAAGCAAGTAAGGTACCCGAAGTGTACCCGAGTCGCACGTCCTGTATCGAACACGGCCCGGAGAACAATTCGTTGGCGTCATTCGAACAGAGCAACAAGATAGACGCACGATACTCGTCAGAGGAAGACAGCCAACCGGAGAGGCTTTTAATTATGAATTTCCAAGTGAATTTCTTTGAATTTCTTTAAATTTTTTTTATTACAAAAAGACAACAAAAAGGGCACGCTTCGCCAAAGTGTAAGTGCTTAATACGTCGTCCAGAGTGCGCCACGGGCCATCACTGTATGTCAAACGTTGATTCACGTTGATTGAAAAAGAGACATCTCAACCACAAAGGGAGTTTAGCTTCACCCTGACCTTCTTCGAATGAATGATTGATGCAGAGTACTCCTTGGAGTACTCAGGCTCCTGAGAGTGTGTGGGAACAGAACATCGATTTGTCAGCATCACTGAATGCGAGAACGGATAAGTTCACACTTCCCACCCTGAGGAGCGCGCCTACGGTGCCCCTCTAGGTACCCACTGGTACCCCCCCCTACAAGGGGACCCACCAAACATAAACCATGTACCAAAAAACCAAACGCTAAAAGCGAATATTATCATTGCTACCCTGAACATGAATGGCTTCGCAGCCCCATCGAGGAACATGATGGGAATTGAGAAGTGGTCCGCCGTGTACCAGACAATGAAAGAAAACAAGATTGCAGTCCTAGCGCTGCAGGAAACGCACCTAGATAACAACTTACTACACTCAGTCAACAAATGTTTCAGCAAAAGGCTAATTGTAATAAACTCCAGCCTACCAGAGAACCCTCGAGTGTCTGCAGGGGTAGCGTTCGTGATCAAAAGAGCCCTAGTAGCACCAAAAGATGCTGTCATGATGGAACTGATTAAGGGAAGGGCAATGGCATTACAGTTTAAGTGGCACAATGACGACGACATCCTCCTAATAAACGTCTATGCACCCAACGACAGGAACGCCCACCCAGCCTTCTGGGAAATGATAGACACGAAACGTCGCTCCAAGGGGCTAAGAAAGCTGGACATGATGCTAGGAGATTTTAACATGACAGAAGAGCTGATAGATAGAGCCCCAGCTCACCTTGATGACACTGATGCAATCGCTGCACTAAGAAATCTCCGCCAATGCCTGAGCCTTGAGGACTCCTGGCGCCACGCCTTCCCCCATGACAGATGCTTCACATTCCGTGCAACGAACAATCAGCAAGCCATCAAGTCTAGACTTGACAGAATATACACCTCAGAGAATGCAGGGAAAGCGTCATATGACTGGAAAATCTGCCTAACCTCAGTCCCAACTGATCACTGGCTAGTATTGACCAAATACGCACCAGCCCACACGCCATACATAGGACAAGGCTGATGGACCATGCAGATACCAGAGCTAAAAAACAATAAGCTCATGGAATGAATAATAGATCGAGGAATGACACTCCAAACCGACCTCAACATACAAGGAGAAGAGATGCAAGCGGAGAACACCCACGACCCCCAGATGCTATGGAAAGAATTCAAAAGAGACATAGTATCCATAGCGAAAAAACACTGCCACAAGTCGAGAAGGAACCTCACGAAGAAGATACGTGAAGTCGAGCGAGACCTAAATAACATGGCAAGGAACACGGAGATTGACACAACAACGACGTAAGGGTCAATGAAGCATACCTCTCGAGTAAACTAGCCACATTGAAACATATCCAAGCGAGGGACAGGAAAGACGACATGAGAGCAGTAGTGACAAACCACGGCGAAGTCCTGGGAGGAGCATGGTCTGCGATGAATAAAGACAGGAAACCCAGAGACTTACTGAACCAATTAAGAGTACCTAACCCCCCAACCCCGAACCCAGTCTTTGAATGAGACTCCAGAAGGATGGCAAAACTGGCAAGAGACTACCACGAATCAATCCAAAACATCGACATTATAACGCAGGACAACTCACCTGAGTGGGAAGAGAAGACAATAAGCGTGCTAAGTGAAGTCGGGAATGACCAAAGACTGTCCCAGCAAGACGTGGAGAGAACCGACTGGATAATGATGTACCCCCAAGTATGGAAATCCCTCCGCCTGGCAAAGAATGGCACCGCAATGGGCCTAGATGGGTGCCCCTACGAACTATGGAAAGAACTCGAGAGGAGATACCGGGAAGCCGAAAGCCAGGGGAAGGCGGGTTTTGACATAGTAAAAGCACTCACGATCGTGTTCAGCCACATACAGATCTTCGGAATAAACGACAAGTCAGACTTCGCAAGCGGATGGATGTGCCCAATATACAAAAAGAAAGACCCCACAGAAATAAGTAACTACAGGCCAATCACCCTACTAAACACGGACTACAAGCTCCTAACGAAAACCCTCGCACTTCAACTAGTAGAACTGATACATAAACTTGTCCACCCGGACCAGGCCGGGTTCATCCCGAAGAGATCGATATTTAATCACATTGGGCTAGCTAGTACAATAATAAACTACGCAGAAGTAATGGAGGTCAACGGAACAATAGTCGCCCTAGACCAAGAGAAGGCCTATGATAAGATACGACACAAATATCTATGGAAAACGTTAGAAACGCTAAACCTCCCAGACATATTCACGAAGACAATCAAATCCCTCTATGAGAACGCCTCCACCCAAGTGGCTATAAACGGGGTGCTAAGTGAACCGTTCAAAGTCACCAGAGGAGTATGCCAAGGTGATCCACTATCATGCCTACTCTTTGACCTTGCAATAGAACCTCTGGCTTGCAAACTAAGGAACTGCGACAACCTAGATGACCTCACCTTCCCGGGAGTAGAAGAGAAGCTCATCGTCAACCTATTTGCAGACGACACTACTGTATACCTGAGCAAACACGACAGATTCGACGTAGTCGAAGAGATCCTCCACTTCTGGTGTGAAATGTCAGGCGCAAAGTTCAACATAGAGAAAACAGAGATAATACCTATAGGAACGGAAGAACACAGGAGGAAAGTAATTGAAACAAGGAAAATACACCCGGAAGACTCAACGCCCCTAGACGACAAAATACACATAGCGGAAGACGGGGACGCCGTACGATCCCTAGGAGCATGGATAGGGAACAACGTAAATGATCTAACACCATGGGAACTGGTACTCAACAAAATAACAAGGAAACTAAGTATATGGGCCAAGTCCCACCCAACCCTCTACGGAAAACGCCTAATCATCCAAGCCGTAGTTGGTGGCCACACGCAGTTTCTCACCAAGGCTCAAGGAATGCCGACGCACATCGAAGAAGCTCTAACCAAAATAATTTGAGACTATGTATGGGACAACGACGTCCACCCACAGATCGCGTTAGACTACCTATACTACCCACTCTGTGAAGGAGGCCTCAACCTCCTTGATATCAAAGCAAGGAACGAAGCGATAGAGTTAGTCTGGCTGAGAGACTACCTAAACCTAACACCATCCAGACAAACCTGGGCAATTGTCACCGACATCCTGATCAACGTGACTGCCCCGCCAGGAACATCAGCAGTAGCCCTAACAAATGCCTTCCTGCAATCTTGGAACCCACCTACAAGAGGGCAGAGACTGGGAACACTGAATGAAGGGATAAGACGCATGCTATGGACAGCAAAGAAATACAGAACAAACCTAGCAGCAATAAGGCTCTTGCCAGGGGTGCAAGCCGCCCTACTAGCCTGGTACCACCCAGCGGCCAAAACACATCCAATAACAAACATGTACGCACGGTGCCTACTAAACAGACACAGGATAAAGACAGTCGCCGATCTAATTAAGTCAGCAAATAAACTAAGGGAATGTGGTCGAGATAACGCACACCAACCGAGCCAAACCTGTGTATGTGTTACGTGCGAGCTGCACGTGAGCCTGACTTAGGTGATGTAAGGTGAACGTGGTGACTTAGCAAATCCTCAAGCGCAAAGGCTGAGTAATTGTCTCAACGCTCGAAGGTGGAGTTTGGCTTATTCACTAGATACAAGTGGTTGTATCTAGACTGCGTTGGTCTTCCAGGGTCCTCGCTAAGGAGAAGAGATGAGACCAAGACCTGATCGATTCTGAAGGTATGAAGAGTACAAGAAATCCAAGCTGTCGACCACAACAGTCGACAGCCGCCTTATAACCAACTACGGGCATCCACTCTCATCAGTGATGATGCATAATACTAATACCACTACTAAGCCCATGTCAGCTGCTCACTAAGAGCATCAGTCATTGTATCGTACATTACTAAGTCCAGTCCTCTGCGTAGTAAGCTTCAGGAGCGACTCGTCATCCTGCTTACTATTGTCCAAACGTTACATCACCCCCTTCACAAGGGTGAGCGCCCTCGCTCCACTACCCAGTTTGTCACCGTTGTAAGCCCCACGTCCGTCTCATGTTCATCCCGCACCCTCCTGAGGGCATGTGCGTGCCCTAATCTGGTCACTGAGTGCCACGCTCGATCTCTGTGGATGAAGATGTCATCCTCGAGCTTTTTGATCGCCACCTCGAGCTCGGTGATGACCTCCATGGATGCGTGGTAGTGTCTCACTTCGGCTTGGAGGGATATATCTCTCAGCCGCGCGAGTGCCTCGTCTACCTGTCGCTTTCCACGGAAGTCAGCGCGGAAATATTGAAGGTCTTTGTGGGAATACTCAGCTGCGGGACCCATGTCTCGGCAGGGCTCGGCATGGATGTCGGCTCAGTAAATCGGCGAATGCCTCCCCATCGTCCCAAACACCTCCAGGTTGTCTTACATCCGGACCTGCACATATTTCATGGGAATTCTGCGCCCCTTGTGCTTGATAACCATCAGCACCCAGTTCATCCCGTTGTTGAGGATGAATCCCCCGGGAGTAGGCGATATGGCATGGAGAGGGATCCGCGTCGCATGCACTCGGCACGTGTTGATGGGCGATGGGTCTCGGGCCTCGGTGTAGGCAGGAAGGTTGCATGCCTTGTATCCTGCCTTGGCTGTTGGTCCATAGACAACAGCAACTGGAGGTGGTCGGAGCGCGTCATCGTTGGCTTCTCCAGTAAGGACGCGGACCTGGAAAGGTACAGGTGTGGGAGCACAGTGGCAGTAGTTGGGGGGGTTGTCGCATCTGGTGCAGACGACCCGGGCGACGTGGTAGGACTTGTCGCTGTCATCATCTTCGTCTTCGCTGTCAATGTAGTCAACAGCGGTGCTGGAGGTGTTTGCGGTGGAGGGCTGGAGGATACTTGCCTCATCAGCAACCGTATCCTCATCCGTCTCTCCGCTGCCATCATCTTCACTATCTGATCCTGCCTCCATGCCAACATCACCGTCTTCAAGAGGTTGTACTCCTTTCTCATCTTCTTCCACTCGGCCGCTTGCGGGTGTGGGGAATTGGCGGCAAGCCTCGGCCAGGTCTCGGGCGGATTGATCGCTTCTAGCAGTTGCTCTGACGTGCTCAATGGCTGAGCAGTAGGGGTCATCAACGTTGTTGTTGTCGTCATAGGTGGTAAGGGTACTGGTGTGGGGGATCTCGTCAATGGTGATGGTGGTAAGTGGGACATGAGACATTGTAGTGGGGGTTGACATTTCAACTCGTCTTGTTGTCCCTGCTTTTATGTGCACCTCAGCCCGTGGGTTAGATTTTTTAAAATTCCTTATCTCTTCTTCTGTGTGGACGTCGTCCCACGAGACCCACTGGTTATCCGAGTCAGGATACCCCTTCCACTTGATAAGGTACTGGAGTTTGCGCCCCCTTCCTCGTCTTCTTGAGTCTAGTACTTTTTCGACTTCATATTCTTCCATGTTATCTATCAACTCTGGTGGAGGGCGCTGATAGTTGGCACCATGAGTCATTGTTTCTTTGTAAGGTGTGAGAAGATCTGTGTGAAACACGTCATGGATGCTCCACTGTGTGGGAAGCTCCAGTCGATAGTTGACGGAAGACATCACCTGGGTCACCGTAAATGGACCGTGTCTTCTAGGTGCAAGTTTTGTGGTTGGCTGGTTGGTCCGCAAGTGGCGTCCCTCAAGCCAGACCTTATCTCCCACCTGATACTTGGGTGTGTCATGATGTTTAACCCATGACTGTTGCACCTTCTGCATTTGTCCTTGCGCTTGTTGTCTTATCTCCTTCAATTGTTTTAGTCTTGTCTCGACTTGTGGTATTGGTGATAGCTTATCTGTCCAGTTAGTGCGTGGGTGATATCCCATTAGCAATCTAAATGGTGACTCGCGCGTGGACTCATTAGTCCAATTGTTATGTGCGAACTTGGCCAATGCAAGGTATTCGGCCCAGTTGTCCTGTCTTTCGTTGACCCAGAATCGGAGGTATTGTTCCAACCATTGGTTGTTGCGTTCCGATTGTCCGTCGGTTCGGGGATGGTAGGTGGTCGAAATATTTTGTTGTATCCCCAGGATCTGGCACAGCTCTCTTGTGAACTTTGATGTGAATTGGGGGTCTTGGTCACTGATGATTTTTGAGGGTAGTCCAAACCGGGCCACTACGTGCTTAGCGTAAATGTTACGTGCGAGCTGCACGTGAGCCGGACTTCGGCAACGTAAGGTGAACGCGGTGACTTAGCAACTGGTTAACTCTAACACGAAGGTAGAGTGTCGTCTCAACGCGCGAAGGCGGAGTCTTTGCGGTTATAATGGCAACGCGGTCCGGAAGGACGAAGGAAAGCTCTTTGCTGATTCGATGTGAGAAGTGTACAAGAACTTCAAGCTGTCGACCACAACAGTCGACAGCTTCCTTATATCGGTAAGTAACACGCCACTACTACTAGTCACAACGTACAACACACGACAAATACTACTACGATCTGTAAGTCGCTCACTAAGTGATCAGTCATCACCCATCATCGTACAGTAAGTGATCAGTCATCATCCGTCATCGTACAGTAAGTAATCATCATCATCATCATACCGTAATTGTCTTTGTTATGCCTTGTCCCCTGGGTTATCGGCTTAGGTCAGATACCTACTATGACCTGGGACGTTACAGTAAAGGATGGCCGTTTCTTCCCCTGATATCTCCTCCTTGCATGGTATAAATATTGATGCTTTTGAACAGTCGTGATTGGTGACTGTTAGTATGGAGTCGTATCCTCGTGATCCTGGAAGTTTCATGATGAAGTCCAACGCCACTACTTTGAACGGCGTTGCTTCTGGTTTTGGAAATATTGGTTGCAACGGCGCTTTTGTCATTCGTGTGTTGACCTTGCATCGCTGACAATTGGCGCATCCTCATACGTATTCTGCGATGTCGTTCCTCATTGTTGGCCACCAGTAGTGCCGCTCTATTAGCTGAGTTGTTCGGTTTATTCCTGGGTGTCCGTGAATCGGGGGGTGGTGATGCATAGAGATTACTTCTCTGATGTCGTCTATTGTCCCTGTAACGACCAGTCTCTGTCCTTGGTACCACCATAGTCCATCAACCTTCGTTAGTTTGTGAGGGTCGACCCACTTGCGTATCTTTTGTTCGTCTTGTAGTGTTTTGATGGTTTGTACAAACAGTTTGTTAGGCAGGACCGTGACATTTTCGTTATCTTTTTCACCTTGATCGTAGTCGGGGCGCCTAGACAGGGCGTCGGCTCTCCCATTGGCGGTTCCTTTTACGTGGTGTATCTCAAAGTTATACTCTGCCAATTCCAAGACTTCTCTGGTGATCCTTCGGCTGATTTTCTGGGGGTCTTGCCAGTATCGAAGGTTGAGGTGGTCAGAGAATATGCATACTTTGTGCGGAGATCCAGCTAACACGTGTCTCCAATTCCTGAGTGCTTTCATGATGGCCAGTAGTTCGAGATTGTAGATGTTGTAGTTGTGCTCAGCGGCGTTGAGCGTCACCGAGTAGTAACCCACTGGGTGTCGTTTTCTGTCCTGCTTCTTTTGTAGTAGTACTGCTCCCACTGCGAATCCGGACGCATCCACTTCTAGGTCAAATTGTTGGGTCTGGTCAGCATGTGCGAGGATGGGTTCCGTGGTAACCCTTTGCTTGAGCGTGTCAAACGCCGCTTGCTGTCTCTCTCCCCATTGCCATGGTTCATCTTTGCGTGTTAGTTCGTTTAATGGTTTGGCAATGGCGGCAAAGCCTCTGATAAATTGCCAGTAAAAGTTGTAAAAACCCAGAAATGATCGTACATCCTTTACTGATGAGGGGGATTGCCAGTCCTGAATGCCCGAAATTTTAACGGGGTCCATACGTGTTACCCCCTCTTCAAGGATTACCCCCAGGTAATCAATGCTGGAAGCGTTGAAGACACATTTCTCCAGTTTGAAGAATAAATCATGTTTCTGGGCAATCATTAGTACGTCACATACTGCCTCTTGATGTTTCTTAAGCGACTGGAACTGTTGCTTTGTTGCTATTGCGATGTCGTCCATGTAGACACGAATTGTCGTTCCCATGGCTTCGTGTTTTGCTATGATTGGTTGGTATATTTCGTTCATGAAACTCTGGAATGTAGCAGGTGAGTTGCATAGTCCAAAGTACATGACGGTCGGTTCGAAGAGACCGCGGCGTGTCTTGAATGCGGCTTTGTGTTCGTCCCTTCTTTGATCCGTATGTTGTTATATCCCTGTTGGACATCTAGTTTGCTAAATATCTGTGCCCCTCCAAGGTCCCTGATCAGATCGTCAATAAGAGGGAGTGGATATTGGTTTCGTATTGTCCATTCATTGATTTTTTGGTAGTCCTGTACAGGTCGTAGCTTTCCGTCCTTCTTTTTGATAAAGAAAAAGGATGATGCGTACGGGGACTTCAAGGGACGAATATATCCCTTTTCTATTTGTTCGTCGATGAAATCGTCCAGTGCTGCATCTTCAATTCTCGTCATCGGGTATACTTTGCAGTCGATGACGTCTGGTACTCCCTTCTTGAAGTCGATTGCGTGGTCGCAACTTCGTTTTGGCGGGAATCTTTTTGCTTCTTCTTCGCTGAATACTTTCGCGAAGTGTTGGTATTCTTGTGGTATGCTGACTTCTTTGGTATATTTTTTGGCGTCAACCGCGAGTTCTACCGCCGATCGTTGCCCGTATACCTGTTCTTCCAATGTTGCCACTATCTGTTCTTTTGCGTCGGTTGTGAACATTCGTGACACCCTTGTGTCTTCTTCTTCTTCAGTTAATAGCTGTGCCAGTACCGCCCTCCTGTCACTTGGGTTGACTGATCGTAGTACTATAGGGAGTTGTTTTTCGTCAATAGTGGCATGACGCCAGCTGAACCTGGGTTCATAAGTTGCGAGCCACTGGTATCCCAACAGTAGATCCCCTTTTCTGATGTCAGTGATGAGGAAACGCATTTCCTTTTTTGTGCCTCCGGTTTCGACGCTGAGTGTGAGGTAGTGTGTGATCTGCCCCGCTTTATTAGTGGTATCGTCGATGTTGTAGATATTTTTTGGCTTATCTAATGGCCGTTGTCCCAATCCCATTCGTTTGATGAAGCTTGGATGTATGAAGTTGTCAGTGGCTCCAGAGTCCACCAACGCTTTGATATCGGCCATGTTGTAACTTGCACGAATTGAAACTGGTACTCGCATAGATCGGTAGCGCATAATGTACACAGAGTTACAACGTATTGCCCTCACCCAGGCCACCGGGTTTAGGCGTTTCCAAAATCCTGTCCCATCAACTGCTGTAGGACCAGATCCTTTACTTCTTCGTCGTCTCCAGCGACTCCTCGTAGCCATTCCGCTGCCTTTTCTTCTTTAGTTGGCGCGGTTTCTGTTGCTCACATCTGTACCTCGCGGCATCATCGAGGTTGTCTGCAGTCGCTGCTGATATGACCCATCTTCTGGCAGTTGTAGCACTGTGTTTGGCTATGGTCACGCTTGATTTGTCTTTGTATAATCCCCCGTGTGGTGGGTATGGTGGACGCAGCGGGTTGTCATTTCGCTTGTAATTGTTGAGCATGTCTTCCGCTCCCGCCAGTTGTCCGCGCACTCGGTCTGCAGAAGTGTCCATTCAGTCATCATTCTGTAGTGGTGCGAGTAACTTAGCTAGTGCTCCCCCTGGAGCTTGTCCTGGTTCGAAGGCGTCGAGATTTCCTCTGACTGTTTGCATGTGAATCCATTTTTGCTGCCTCTTTAGGGTGGATTCTCTCCATTCTTCGTAGTTTCGAGGGTCGTCATGTTGGTACATGGTTTCATACAACGCTCATGGTAGTCCTTTGGTGAAGTATTTGAGCATTTGTTTGGCATTAATATTGTACCCTGCATGCCGAACAAGTTGTTCGAATAGGGCGATGTAGTTGTCGATTTTTCCATCCTTCATGTGTATGCCAGCGTCAAGCTGGGCTTGGGCTCGTTCTTTGCTGAGTACGTCGCCGAATTGTCTTTGAAAGGCGTGGAGTAGGTTTTCCCACAGCCTATTATCGAACTGGTTGGTCCCCGTGGCCACTTCATTGACGAGCCATCGACTCGCGGACATGACCCATTGGTTAACCGCATTCCCCTGTATGTATGTGAGGAACAACATAGCTTTTTGATACTTATTCAGCATGGCTGAATGGTTGGCATTGACTCCTGCGTATACCTCCCATTGGAGGATGAAGGCCTCGGCTTGCGACCTGCTTCCTGTAAACATTGGTGGTGGGTTACCGATGAATTTATCGTTTCCCCCTTGAGGCATATTGTGTGCCACTGCTGGTCCCCCAGAGGCGCTCCTCCTCCTGGTGGGCCTCCTCCTGGTGGTCCTCCTCCGGGTGGTCCTCCTCCGGGTGGTCCTTGCCTTGGCGGTCCTCCTCGTAGTGGTGGGAATGGTCTGTTATCAGGTGATGGTATTCTGTTTTGGTCAATTCGAAACTCATAGAACATGTTTGGCTCGTCTTGATTTCTTGGTGCGTCGGGGATATTTGGTCCCATTGCGCAGTTTACAGCCTGCATGTCTTCTGGTTGTAACTCTTGTACATGCCCTGTTTGTTCGTTGATGACAAGCCGAGGTGGCGATATTTCTGTTTGAGTAGTCGTCATGTGGCTGTATGGCAGACCCCTGATTTGTTCAGGAATATGTAACTCAGCTGTTCACTCGACAAGTGCGTCTATCTCTGGTGATTGCACTGCGATATTCTTGGGTTCTTGTCCTTCGCTATTCTCGGTTGGTGGGTGTTCGCTAGTTGTGCTTGTTGCTGCTGGCGTATGTGATCGTATAAGCTCCGTTTGCGGTGGTGTTGAAGTGAGATTCTGATCTTCTTCTCTGTCAATCGCTCCTTGTTCGTTTATTGGTAGTGCTTCTGTTAATGGGATGTTGATATTGAGGTCGTCCCCCGCAGATCGTGCTGCTTCAAAGTACTCCCTTGTTTGGCTCCACCTGAGTTCGACCCAGCAACAGCGTTCTCGATTGAAAATGACTGGGTGATATCTCTGGGTGGTTGCTGCTTCTGCGTAGTATCCGGTATTTTGTTCGTCAGTCCTACTGATCTCTGGTACTAGTCGCCACCTGATTCTTCCAACGATGTATCATGTTGGGGCGTCACGGTGTCGTGTTTCGACGACATATGGTTGGAAGTCCCAACCGTCTTTAGTATTGATTGTCGCCACAGTGTTCGTTTGTAATAGAGCTTGGATTTAATGTTACGTGCGAGCTGCACGTGAGCCTGACTTAGGCGACGTAAGGTGAACGCGGTGACTTAGCAAATCCTCAAGCGCAAAGGCTGAGTAATCGTCTCAACGCTCGAAGGCGGAGTTCGGCTTATTCACTAGATACAAGCGGTTGTATCTAGACTGTGTTGGTCTTCCAGGGTCCTCGCTAAGGAGAAGAGACGAGACCAAGACCTGATTGATTCTGAAGGTATGAAGAGTACAAGAAATCCAAGCTGTCGACCACAACAGTCGACAGCCGCCTTATAACCAACTACGGGCATCCACTCTCATCAGTGATGATGCATAATACTAATACCACTACTAAGCCCATGTCAGCTGCTCACTAAGAGCATCAGTCATTGTATCGTACATTACTAAGTCCAGTCCTCTGCGTAGTAAGCTTCAGGAGCGACTCGTCATCCTGCTTACTATTGTCCGAACGTTACAGTATGCATGGAATGCGTCTGAGACAGAAGAGAGGGCTGCTGGAACCCTCACGCATGCGCCCTAGAAGCCGAAACAAGGCTCAGAAACATTGCGCCTAAATACAACCCGTTAGCATTCGCGCCCCATGACGACCTATCCCTCACACCAGAAAGAAAAGCAAGGAACAGCGACGCAAGGAACGAAGGCAAGGCAATACTCTTTGACCCCACAATCACCTGCAAGGACGGCATTGCCGAATGCTTCAGAGTCTTCACAAATCTGGAAAGGATCTCACAAAATCCAGTGAGTCAACAACAACAACGTGGCTCATACCTGGACCACCTTGAGATGAAAGTATACACGGATGGCGCCTGCATGAACAATGGAAAATTAAACACGGAATGTGGAAGTGGTGTATGGGTGGAAAAGGACCACCCACTGAACATGGCAATAAGCACCCCCAGAACGAACCAATCGAACTGTCACGGTTTGACATCGCTCGGACTACTTATCATCACTCTTACGAGGTCTCGGAGTTCGGGACGCTTACTATACGGTTATGACTACGATAGTAAGCCTCAATTAGTCATGGACACTGACGCGTCGCCGGTACTTGGGTTCACCGGTGTTTCAAGTATTATTAGAACGGACTATGACTCGTTACTAGTATAGCGGTACTAGGGTTTGGATTCTAAGCTGCGCTTTAAAGCCAGCGAGTAACTGTATATAAGCTGTAGTATTAAGACCAAGGCTCTTCAGCTTGGTCTTCTTGAATCATCACCAGTCGATTCTTCTCCTCTTCCAATCTATCGATTGAAGCTTATCCTTTGGATACCCTAGTGTCTTGTAAGACGACCTAGTGGCAGTGCAACCAAGCTAAGTTGCCAGTGACTATCACGATTCATCCGTATACTCGCAATCCACGCCGCAGAAGTGTTCAAGTCGAACAAGCGTTAGGTGATAACGCTACACGAACCAAGTGGGCGAAATTGCAGCAGTCATTACAGTGGCAGAATCCCTGCCAAACTGCTGCAAGCTGACGATTGTTACTGACTCACAATATGTGATCGAGGGACTCACCACGCACCTGCAGACCTGGGAGGACAAGGGATGGATAGAAATAAAGAACGCGGAGCTCTTTAAAAGAGCAGCCTACCTCCTTAAAAGAAGAACGGCCCCAACATGCTTCGAGTGGGTAAAAGGCCATTCTGGAGTCCAGGGAAATGAGGAGAGTGACAAGCTAGCAAAAGAGGGTGCAAAGAAGGACGTACCGGACGAACTATCCATGGATATCCCTGAAGAATTCGACCTGCAAGGCGCAAAGCTTGCAATGCTATTGCAAGCCATAGCATACAGGGGTATACGAAGCCACAAGACCAGAACACCTCGTGCGATAACAAACAGAAACGTTGACCTAGCAAGAGAAGCCATACATGCGTACACGGGAGAACTCGAAACAGATGAGACGATATGGCAGAATATCCAGAAGCGGGCCATCAGGCTAAGGGTACAACAATTCTTCTTCAAGGCGATACAGAGTACACCAATGGTAGGGGAAGTGTGGTTCAATATACAAGGATTCCAACAAAGAGGAACGTGCGCACTGTGCGAAGCAACAGAGAACATGGATCACATACTGCTACACTGCAGGGCCGGACACGCAGGACGGATATGGAACCTCGTGAAGGAACTACGGCCCCACGACGACCTGGAATGGCTGACAATAAGCCTCGGAACAATACTAGGATGCGGCTGTCTAACAGCAAAACCGGCAAACCGAAATGAACCAAACAAGAGAGTAACAAAACCCTCACCAAGGGTGAGAGGAGCCTCGAGACTCCTGCAAATAACAATCTCGGAAGCAGCTCACCTGATATGGGTACTAAGATGCGAAAGAGTGATACAGGAAAGAGAACACACACCTGAAGAGACAGAACGCCAATGGTATAAGGCGATTAACTGGAGACTTATGGACGACAAAATAACTGCCACAATGATAAAGAAACACGACACCCTTTTCACCCAGATCGTGGAGACAACCTGGGAGGACGCACTAAAAAAGTTCTCCGATCTGCCAATAGGGTGGATCAATAACCGTGAGGTTTTAGTGGGTAGGAGTGATCAACGCACTGTGACGCGAGGACCGTGATCACTGAGCCCCACACTACTCCCACACCAGGAGTGTACGTCAGTCCATATTTTCCCTCACACCGGGCTCTGGCCCGGCTTTCTAGCATGTTTGGTAGGGCTGATACAAACAATCTCCTGCTACCAAACGACTGAATCGGATTTACTATTAGTTATTAATTAGTTAGTAACTTTAGTGAAACCGAATAAAGTAACGCCTTCCAAAAAAAATAAAAATAAGTTCACACTTCCCACAGGGCTCATCGATCATCGTTCAACGTTCAACGTTCGTTCACCTGGCCCTCAGTTGACAAGCATGATAGAGCCGATTCTCTCTTTTTTCTACACAACAGGATTTTTAATTAAAAAGCAACCAGAGCACGTCAGAAATTAGATGTGACTACACAAGAAATGGGCCAAAAGAAAAATTTGAAGTATCCGGCTATACAGTAGAGGTCCGATAGCGAAAATATCAGGAAGCTTGGAAGTCCGACTCGAATTCTTTTGGCCCTGGTCTTTCGCTAACCACTGCTTCATGTACTGCAATGCCAGGTTCTGCACGTCCCCCACCGTTGGGTCTGCAAGGCCACTTTTAGTGACCAAATCTGAACCATGGAATCCATCACTCTCGGCAATTGGTCTCTCTGGAGTACTCGTAATGTTAACATTGTCAGTGGATAGCGTTGCGTATCGCCATGGGTCACCTGCAGAACGCACCTCAGTGAGACAGGAAGGGGAAGGGGAGGAAGACAAGGCAAATAAAACGCACGACGGCCGTTCGCAACAAACAACCTCTCCGCCTGGATGTTATATCCACCGTAGACCTTGTTTGTTGCATTTACATTCGGTGACACGTCGCCGAACAATTGTATGCACTGACTCTGCAAAGATGCTCAACGTTCAACCACTTCGCTTATCCAGCAAACCTTCACTAGTAAACACTGACCTCATAGTATGAGACCTGGAGATGATGTGACACGAGCGTCGGTTTCTCAAGTGGTGCCGACGTTTGGAAGAAGCCCAGTTCGGTACAGCTGTGTGCGTGATCCATCGAGTAAGTATAAATACCAGGAGTCTAAGAACTTACACAGTCCACCGCCACGAACGAGCGGAGTTGTTAAAGGTAACATTATACATATTTATTGACGTTTCATTATAGTATAAACTCAGGCAATCGCTATTGCTCTGTCAGTGGTTGTGATAGAGGTGCATCATCAGAATAGTAGGTGTGCATACCTAATACTTCCTGTTTCGTTAGTACAGGCTGCAGCGCGCGCCAGCCATAAGTACACAACGACCCTCTCATGAACTGACATTGAACCCACTCACTATTTGACACCGCCTCTCTGCTGTAGTCTGCCCATGCATTGAGTGCATGTCCGAGGCCTCGACCATCTGCGTCTGGCACAAATGTGCCATTGATAACCTCAAGGGTATCGCAGAAATTGTAGAAGTCGCCGCCACGAGACACGGGGCTAAGTAGTTGCCATTCAAAGAGCGGATATCTCACTACCCCGAGTCAACCAACATTAACTTGGTGGTCACGATACCAGAGTACGACGTACATGTATTGACCACATCACTGGCAGTTGCGTTAACAAAGTCACCCAAACCGAATAAGATCTTGAGTTCATTGAATGCTGTCTTATTTCCGCTATCGATGACCTCGTCCCAATGTTCGATTACTCCCTGGACGTCATTAGAGCAATTTGCGGGCATATTCTGTCGTATTGGCTCAAAATATTGCCAAAAGTCGCTATGCATGATGAGTTAGTCCTGAGTTAGCGGTCGTATCCCGTGAGCCATACATTATACCCTGAACGGGTGCCGACGACGCATAACCTGCCCAGAACACATCGGGATACCTGTCATGTACGGGTCAGATCCCTCGAGGAGTGAGAATTATCTTTAACAACGGACTGGTGGAGTGTGTATGCAGTTAGAGTACCTGAGGTAACACATTATAAATGAATGAATTTACAACCACAACCGCAAGCGTACCGGCATAACTACCACCAACCAGCACCCATGGGGTAATCGGATGTGAGACGTTATCACCACCAGCAAATGGCAGAGTCACATTCTTCGCAAAGAATACAAGGTCTTTTATTGCTTGGTCAATGGTGTGGTACTTGAAGCTCGCCACACTTAAGTTCTTGTATGGGTTCGATCCACCGTAAAATCTATGCTCGATCAAGATGGTTGCACCCTGTTGCTGTTGCGCAATCTGGCCATTAATGGTTTTATTCGTAAGGTAGCCCATGAAACCTGGGTAAGTGAGCCTCTGGGTTTACAGGGAGGGCTATAGCATACGTACATGTAGCATCCTCCTCTCCTGGCGTAGAGAGAATGATTGGACCACCTAAGCACGGTGCAATCAGAAATTAGGCAAGTATGGTAGACCCATCATTGCTGTGCGCACCTGGTTGGTAGAATTCCCACGACATCCAGTAGCGCTGCTGGAAGGTGCCCAGCGTGAAGTTGCTATGATCTATGTACTGGTCGAAATAGTACACTGTGTTCAGGGCTGGATGTTCCTCATCTGAGTTAGGAATTTGAAAGGCGTAGTGCTCTAGCAAGTGGGGAGCAGAGATTGTTGGCGGAAGAGGTCGAGGGGGGAAACCCCCAGCGTTGAAACCTTTAGGGACTAGTGCATATGCCAATGATACGGAGGCGAGCAAAGAGAGAACTGCAAGCATGGCGGAGGGGTGATGCAGCCCTCATGTCAAAGTATCAAGCTTTTATAAATGAGCGAAGTAGCTGAGGACACGCTTAAGGAGAAAAACCCTGCGTAAAATAGCATTGTTTCGTTCATCGCGCCAAGAAATTGAAAATAGGAGAGAGTGCCCGTTTTCTCAACGGCACTCTTCAAGGGATTGCGGAAATGCGAGAGCCTGTCGGCGGCGAAAGAGGGGGTCGCGCAGTCGCGTGTGACCTGTTTCGCCAGAGTGGGGAGAATGAGGTGGCACACGTAGAACTCGGTCGTGTTCTCGGGCCCGAACGCACATACTAGGCGAAGAATCATGGATAGATAGATTTGTCACGCCGGGGCCAAACGTGACCGTCTTAACATGACAACCGTTATCATGCTCGCAGTCTTTTTTTTGAGCCATGTTTACAGAAGTACTACAATACCACATCTACTCTTTATCTATGCATATGCCGACAAGAGAAGGCATCGTGAGTAATTGTATAGTACCTCACCGTATCCCATATGCGTGGGTTAAGTATTGGCCCCCTCCTACCGGAGGCTTAAGTATGTAAGGGACATATGCCCGTGAACGTACTAGGCGACCAGAAAGAGAAAATTTATGTCACGATAATTTTGCATACCCTCACCTAGACATTAAGGAATGCGTCATCACAGTCTTCCGAATCTTCACCGGTTCACCCTGGGTCAAAGGGACGTTGTGGCTCGTTGGGTGGTTTGAACGTAGCTCTGGAACGTGGGAAGTCTAGGAAGATGTTTGTGTACCCTGACTCCTGGAAGGAGTGTTCTGGAGTACTAGATGTTCCTCCAAGTGGCGTGCCCTGCTGCCTAAAGGCCTAATATCGGGGGCAAAGAAGGAGCGATCGGGGAAGCCTGGCACTTCAATTGGACAGTTGTTCTCTTCTTCGGGTATGTCCGGACGGTGTTGGCGTGTGTAGTCGGAAGTGAATGCATGACCTACGGCCAGCCTGAGGGTTGTGGAGGTGGTGTGTCGCATGTATAGGGGGGGCCGTTCGCCTTCGCCCCTGCCGCCGTCCATAGGTGATGGTTATTGCCGTTAGGTGGATGGGTGAGGGCGTACTTGTACGCGAAGGAGCCATGGAACGTCCGTTTCCAGCGTTCTTCCCTCCATTAGTTCGCCCAGACTCCAGAGTGTGAATGTCCATTTAAGGGTGATGGTCCGATGGACTTCTGATAGGCTGCGGATTGAACCCGGATGTCCGCGGGGTAAGCCTCAGGCTGCATGCTGGCCGAGCCTGAGCCTAGTGAGAGCCGTCTTGTCTTGGTCCAGGTTTCGTGAGCTAGGGGACCACACCAGCGTGATGCCAGCGTCCCTATTCCTAGAACAGAAGACCGTTAGTGATGAACTTGAAAATGAAAATCGCCTTGTGGCGCTGGCTCGTAAGGGAATCTGAAGGGATATTCCCCTGTAGTAGGGCAGAGCTGTTCCGACGGAGTATGTCGCTTATGTCATACTGGCATTGCCCTCTCCGGGCCGCTGATCTGATTCTGCGCTTTGCAAGTTTGCATGCAGGTCGGACACCGGTCCACCCGCAGATGCCCCCATCCTTACCCCTAGTATCTAGTATACATCTATTACTATACATCTATTTTTGTAGATGGATAGGTCCCCGAAAAGAAAGCATACAACATCCCATCTTCACACATTTCTACACAAAGATGCCTGAAGCTAGGCCTGAGGGGCTAGGTTGTGCTTTTACTGTGGCTGTTAGCTACGTTCTCTTTTCAACGTCTGGCCGCACTGAAGACTTCATGGCTACGACCGAATCGATCCATTGTGCCTCGAGGAGAGAATAGCTGAATGAACTGAATTGCGCAGGCTTGTGTGTTGCGCGCATCCTTCTTATTTCTCGTCGCGGGACATGGCCATGATCGAAGGCGGAAGCGGGCATTATCTCCAAGCACATGCTGTGAATTTCCCTCCTCTTCTATTTGTTTCATGCGCTGACCCCCCTCCTTCCCCTATTCGTTGATGGACTAACGTGAATGCAAGCTGGCACGCCTCCTAGTAGTACAAACCTGGAACGGTTCCAGCAGTTACCCACACATCTGGCGCACTCACCTTGTCCCCGATTCGAGACGACTCTTGGCGTGGAGCCGTGACAACGGGCCCATCCAGATCACCCAGCCCCACCTCCACGTGCGCATACTCCCTCTATAAGAGGCCACATAGGCCGAGAAAGCCCTTGGCCCGGAGCGCATGCTACGCACGACACTTGCACGACCCTGCACTGTGCGGCCATACAGGGCCTGAGGTGGGTCGGGAAAACCTCTCTCCCCCCCATTTGCTTGAAGCGAGCTGATTACAGGAAGACGTCGGATCCTAACCAACTCGTCGCCACCAGGCACATTATCCCTGAAAACTTGTGTACATATGCTATTACACTGGGAATAACTTAAAGAAATTATTTTATTCAGGAGAGCGTTAGTTGATTTTGTTTGTGAGTCGGCAATACAAAATCTTGTCTAGTTGAAATATCTCGTTCGCATTCTAACCAAATATGTAATTCAGCGTAGTTCAGAAGCAAAAAATGATATAAAGTCACCGCACCAGTTTCGAAAGGCTGCTCAGCTTTGGCTCCTGGAAGTTGTCAAGATCGCCGTCGAAGCCGCTGCCCTCTTTCTTCTGTTCGCGGGTATATTCGTGCAGCTCACGCGCGTTCTCGTAGAGTGCAAAACTAAAAAAGACGGAGATCGGACGACGGAACTAAGGTGAAGTGGCACACTTCATGCATGCATCATGTTGCGGCATGATGCATATGCATGATGGGCGAGGATGCTTTTCTGTGGGTGGTACAGATAAGGCCAAATTGCATTGAACGCGAGAAAGACGCGTTGTGCTTACCAAGATATTCGCACAACACAGTCGTTAGCATCCACGAGTACTTCCACGGCGGGAGTCTTTGCCTAAACGCAAAGATCTCACGCTCAGGCACGTCACGTAAAACATGTCTGTCACACATTTTCAAACTCCGTATTCTTCTGTAAAATACTAACTTATATCAAAAATAAAATAAACTTATGGAATGACAAATAAAGAAAAATAACACGTAAACAACGCATGTTTCTGTATCAAAATAAACACGTCCTCCTTCCCTCCCCCACACACCCTTTCCATGCACGTCGTCCACGCAGCTCCCCCTTGTGGTTGCGCGGCCACCCCCTTGCACGCCCCCCTCTCACTGGCATGGCACCCACCCCCCTCCTCCCTTGCCCCCCACCCACGTGCCCCCCTCTGCCGTGCTCCCTGTTGGGCGTGTGTACAGAGTGCGGGGGGCACGTTCTCGCCCCCTTTCGAGTAAATGGGGAAGGTTGCCCCCTCTTGTGACGCCCCTTTGGCCCCCCAC
>WITN01000069.1:0-208904 GCA_015025155.1 Lactarius quietus | reverse complement strand
AGGTTCTCATGAGCCGCTCCCTTGGAGTATCATCCGACTCGCACAGCGAGCGATTGCGAGTAGCCTTTCTAAACCCATCCGGCTGAGAAGGACTCACACCTGCTTGAGGGCGCTCTACCACATCCCTGGGGCGATTCGCGACTTACTCGCATCGTATGCTGCAGGGAGGCACTATTGTCTTGAGATCCTACCGCTGCTGAACTCTCCGGAGTCGCTGGAGATCATCGACGAGTTGTGGAACACACCCAATGACGATGTCGCATTATCCGTTCGGTGTGCCGCGGCAGTGGTCGCCGCATTCATGATCACTCCACCGCGTCGTACGCTTGACTCTTTCGTAACTCCTACCTTCTGTTTCATCGGGGACGACACCACCGGCAAGCAGTTTCTGGCTGACAGACTTCGTGTCGATTCCAACGTGGACGGCGGAGTCTCCTGACCCCCCTTGCGACAGCGTGCGGCTGCAGAACATCGTGCGCTTCCTTTCAGACATCGAGGACACTCTACAGTGCATGAATACGCAATGGTGGGCGTCCGAAAATGCGGACTCGATCCGCCGGAACGTCGGGCACTCTTCGAAACGCGTCATACGGAAGAGTACCGCATTGGCCGCGGCACGTTTGATCAGCAAGGTGACCGGGCGTCGCCCGCGTTTGTACCCGCCGCGCAGCAGGACCTCATCACTCTCGCCCTCGAGATCCTTACGCGAGATCCTGTCGCGAATGCTGCGACGTCACAGCGCGAGGCATTCCGTAATTTATGCATGCGCCTTGGGCAGGTGGCGACGACACAAGCCCGGACACATGCGCGGACACAGACGCAAGCACAGCTGCGAGCACCACAGGACTCACGGCCTGTGTTCGAGATTTGGGCTTTGGCGCAGGTACAAACTACGGACAATATCGATATGGTCAGGCGTGCGCTGGAACCCGTCCTTCTGGGCCTTTCTCTTCCGCAGAACGACATGTCCCAAGCCAGTGAAACATTTCCACCTCAGATGCCTGTGCCGCAGATTGTGGTGCCCGTTCCCGAGAGGATGGTCAGTACCAACGTTACGCCAGGCCCGGAGCATGAAGGATACCTACACAGGCGACAACACCCACAAGCCCAGGCTACTACTCTCCTCATTCCGCAGTATTCCATGTCATCCTCAGCGGGACTTGCGACAGCCGCCGAGGAGATTCCAATGTGGGGTGCTCACGTCCCTATCTCGGAGTAGTAATGGTTTGTACGTATGATGGTTACGGGTCCCTTTCCCCACTCCCTTCATCTCCTTTCCATGGATAAAACGAATGACTTGGAACCACCATGCTGATTCTACGCCCAGTCATGAGCACATACTTATCCCTCAGGCTCCGTTACTGTACAACTTACCTCGCTGCTACGAGCGAATGAGCGATCGCCTAAAATTTTCAGCCTGTGCACTAGGCGCAGACCTTAGCTTTGTATGCTCTTTTGTTATCGCTCAAGATGGCGCCTGATCGACTGATCAGCCAACAACCTACTCAAGGTTGTACGCAACGGGTTTTTTTTTTGTCTGATCAGAAAAGGTGCTCAGAACGTTTGATGATATAATATATAAACCGAAACCAAGAAGCAGTAGTCAGAGGGTATAGTAGAAAGGGTATCGAGTTCAAGGTAGGGAGGGTACGGTGAACTTTTCCAGGTAGAGTTAAGAGTACAAGGACTTACATAAGGACTCCGACACGGGCCTTACACGGGCCTACAACATACGACGCAACGTCGTTCCCTTTGAGCCCCTGTATGATTGTTCATCACGATTATATCACAAATACGAGGGTATACTGTAGTAGTTGTAAATGAATTTTTGACGAACTGTTAGAGCCTGTCCGGCGGAGAATGCGCCACGTCCCACACCAGCCAAAAATGAGAATTCATTCTCATTGGTGCGGGACCTGGCAATGGGGGTGTCCGGCGCAGCATTTGGCGCCTGGTGCGACCGCAGTCGGATACGACCGCCCTGCCAAAAGTGAGAAACGACTCTGAAGTCGTTTCTCAGCCAATTCTCTTTCGCATTCACACTGCCGTGACCCCATTCACGTACTAATTAATTTAGATAACATTTTTTACTGTGAATAAATATTTTTATGATTGAGACCCCACGCGCATCCACGCGTTCACCGGTTCACCCCTGGCCATCCAGAGCATGTCCTGCATTCCTTTCCTCACCCATGGAGTCATGGACTCACATGTGCTGTTCCGGTGCGAATATGGCAAACACCTGTCCAAGGAACAGGTCGCTGAGCTTGTTGCTCCACATCTAAGGACGCTAGAACTCTTAAATTACTGCAACGGCATACCCTCCTTGTCCATCATGACACGGCAGCAATACACTGATGCTCAAAGCCGTGCCCATGACCAAAGCCAACACTCTCCTCGATGTATCATACCAGCCTACAGGCACGTTGAAAGCCATAAGACCATTTTCCGTACTGTTGGCTATCCGCTTCCCCCAGCGCTGCACGAGCACATGCGGACTGTGGTGCCAGTGACAGCCTTTGCCCACTCTCTCAAACAATGGCACTGGTAATGTCAGCATCGGGACAGTCAACCACGATGCTGTCTAGCTGTGTCGAGGTCACTGAAGTCGATCCGAATGTGCTTCACTGGCTGACATGGCCCTCTACGCACCAGCTAGGGCGGATGCGAATACAGTCAGGATTTCAGAAAATTGCAAGGCCCTCAGGCCTGGCTTCCGGCATCTTCGTGTAGAGAGTGCATAGATGGGAGGTTGTGTGCATGTGATGCTCTTTTGGGACTATGAGATGAGTGACTATAATAGTTATCGTGAGATTGGTCCTGGTATGACACCTAGTGTGACAAATCTACAAAATTTATTCTTCGCTATGTGTGTTCGGGAATGCGACTGAGTTATACATGTGTTGCACCCCACCTCATTCTCCCACCCTGGCGAAAGAGGTCGCACGCCGCAACGCGGACCCCCTCAAAGGTTTTGCAAACGAGCCCGGGCCGTTCTGTGTGGTGCTTGCTCTATGCCGTCCCCCCATCACGTGATGGTTACGGCTGGCATTTACGCCTTTCCTCAAGTTCATTGCCGTCTGTAAGTTACAGGTACAAAGGATTCGGTATCACCATGCTGAGATCTACGCCATAATACAGTACGATTATCCCGTGCTGCTGCGAGCCAATGACTCGTACCCAGAATCATAATCCTTCCCCATACAATTTTAGGTTTCATGTCTTGTTTTCGACTCATGCGCAAGTTACGAGGCGCAGGTTTGTGTGTTATTAGTGTTGCCGCAGGTCAAGATAGGGCTTGAGATGGAGTCTAGAATGCCAACTCTTTTATGATCGATAAAGAAAAAATCACATACGAGACTTGGCGCTCAAACATCGATACAATGAGTCGGAGTGTGACTGTGTGGGTGTTCCGCGCTCCTTTTTTACCCCTGACTTTTAACTTCTCCCTTACTGGCACCCTCAGCTCTTATCGTGTCATTCTTTTCCCCTTGGATCATAGTTTGATTCTCGCAGGACCTACCTCGCCTCTTCGAGAACTTCGGGAACGCATCGTTCTTGTGGGTTCGTCTTCTATGCTTTTGGTGGTCCGTCCACGCATTCCATATGCCTATTCATGGACTCCCGCGCGCCTGTGACATTAGATCGATTCGGGGGATCATAGATGCTTGAGTGATGACGAGGATTTTCACCTTTAGAGACTACGAGCGTCTTATAACTGAGCAAGTACGCGAGCCACACAAGGTAAAATGGAAGAAAAGGAGGTATCAATATGTTATTGGTATTCTTACAGATCCAAAGGGATTACTTCGTGCGGACAGTATCCAGTACCCAAGCCGAGAAGTAGAGTGACAGTGGTAACAGGGTATAGTGGAAAGGGTATCAGAGTTAAGGTAGTGAGAAGCTGCGATAACTTGGGTCTAAAGGACTTGGGGGTATTCTGAGACTGCAGCGCATTGCGCAATGTCGCATCCTTTGAGCCCATATAGACTTTTTCATCGCAATATGAAGTGAAGCGGGAAAACGAGTACATACTGCAAAGTTAGAGTTGACAGCCCAAAGGACCCTACAAATGAGTCGATCGGTGAGCCGTTCTACAAAGCGCTGACCGATGTGCTCGCGAGTCCGCCCATGCGCTGCGCTGTACGTCACGATAACTGCCACGTGATCGGCAGAGCGCGCAGTTTTGGCGCCATCAACCTTTGCGGTACTCACGGTCGCGGCGCCTGGTGACCACAATAGTGAAGCGATGACGAGATGCGTGCGGGGCGTGGAGGTGCACCGGCTGACACGAGAGTTCTTCGCGATTCGTGTGGAGGCGGCTTCTATGGTCCTAGAGCACAGGCTATCTTCCGATGATAGCCTGTCCTACATGCGTTGATTGACGATCACTTGTGCCGAGGGGTGGCGGCGGCGGCGTGTGCATGCGAGGACATTGGTGGATAGTCTCGGACGGCATCGAGTCGGTGGCTTGGGCATTGATGTGGGATCTCCGCGCGAGATTGTTTGCGCGCGGTATATCACACTCAATGCCCGACTTGCTTCCGAAGGTCTTCGTACGATTGATAACAAGCACTGCACACAGGGGAATCAGTGATCGTCGTCCCAACTGCAAGTGTAACACCACGCCCACCTGAATGTAAGGGTTGGGGTACGCTTATACGGCCTCTTCGGATTCTTGATCAAACGAACGTCCCTGAACTCTTCCATGGTGGGTAAGCCGTTAGGATAAAAGTCACTGGTACGGTCCCTCCTCGAAGTCTTCCCAACAAGCTGAGAGATAAGTATCGTGGCATCACCGACATGGTCGTCGAATGAGAACCTATCCCAGTCATAAACGGAGAGCAGGATGGGGAGCGAAAGGTCGCGCTTGCGAACGTGGAAGAATAGCTGCTCATCCCAATCAGGCTCCCGGTTGTGCCGTTTGACTTGCGTACATTTGGCCTCTCCACCAATTGTCACTTTCACGTATGGGTCCATATCCCAACCGATGTGGGTCACTTGCGATCTGGTCAGCGACGATGGGATCGGAGGGCAAAAACAACTCACCAGTGGGCCAGTCTGGAAGGTGCCTTGCGCCTGAGATCAAAAGCGTGACAATACCAACGTGGTCAATTTGGGGCGCTAGTGTGGGGTTGGCCAGCGTGTGGAATATGTTCCTGAAGTCGGGCTGACTCGTTGGGTTAGGGGGTACAAAGCCGACTTTGATGCGCATAGTCCCGTAAAGCATTGTGGTTGGGCATGAGGAAAGGAGGCCGATGAGAATGGGCTAAGAGGGGGTGTAAGATCTCTACCACGTTACTCTGCCGAAGGCACTGAAGGAGCGTACCTCATTCTCGGGATCGTCGAAAGAGAAGGCAGCACCTTTGAACCACTCGTTTACTGACAACGAATTCTTGCCCAGAAAGTCTTTTCCGATCATGTCCTTATCCCAGACGACAAACTTCAAGTTGAGCGTGCCAAGCTTTTGTACAAGCGACATGTGAATCGGGAACTCGAACGTCGCGTCTTGCGGTTTATAGATGGGATTTAGGTTGCGCTTGCACACTGGTGTTTTAAACTCTTTTCCCAACATAGAGACGACCACGTAGCTACATAAACGGGATGAGGGGGGATGCGGGGGGAAGGAGAGGGGAAGTTTAGCAAGCAACGATGGTAAGATAACGAGTAACCGAGCTTACGGATCACTAAAACCGTTGCTATCTTTCGCTTCCAAGTCGTGGCAGGAGATAATCTGCACACGGAGGGTGGCGAACGGAGCCTCGTTGGTAGAAGAGCGGTCTCTGCTGCTCCCGATGCCCAAGATACGGCCCGGGGTATGAGCCTGAGGTTGCGGGGTACGACCGGACCTGATGACTGTCCTTGAAGAGGTCATACTAGTCATAGTTAGATAGAATATCTATCTATTGCTAATCTAGGAGATAGGGCGGAGGGTCCTGAACTGAGGGGGAAGCAGTGGGGGGTTTTGAGTTGATGATGCGGCCCCAACCTGTGCCGCTGTGGTGGCGGACACTCCACATACGAATCAAGCCAATCTAACCGACATCTCCGGGCCGACGGCGATAACGATCCGACATCTTATCGTCAATAGATCAATGCAAGGCCACCACGACCAGCTGGCAGCTCGTATGCGAATGCACACAAGAGTACTGTGTTGGTTGGATTACAAAAGAAACGGAAACATCTCCCTCGTTTTGCCGCGAAGTACGCGAAGGAAAATATAAATGCATTCCACAGTTATCTCCAAGGTTATCTCGTCTCACCCAGTACTGTGCCTCCTCTTGCGACACCGCGCCGCACAACCGATGTGTCATTTACGAGTCGTCACTCCTCCCGCAAGCCTGTGTCCCAGAAAAGTACACCCCGCGGTGCGAGCTCTCGCCGAGGCACGCGAACTACCTCCGCGGCAATGAGCCCCTGTTTCGAAGAGGTGACCGAAATGCAGTCGCTCCTGAGCGGCGCGTGTACCCCGAAGTTCGACCAAATAGCCCGACACCAACCAACCTCATAATCGAGCGGATCTGCTCTCTCCGGCAGACGTGCTCGCAAGCATGCCGCTACGCACTACTAACACGCAACTTTCCACGCGCGCCGGCTCCGTGGCCGCTAAAGGCACTTCTCGGAGATACATCGGCCAGAGAGTTGCGGCAGGGCTGATCCGCAGGGCGAGATTCACGATCTGGGAGTGTCCCGCATCGCTGCGGCTCTGTCCCGCGAGGTCATCACACGTGAGCGGAAGCGGCGCGGGGAACAAGATACGGCGAATGCGCTCGCGCAGTGCCCATACCTCCGCTCTCACCTCACGCTCGTTTCTGGAGCCAGAGCCAGATACGAGTTTCAGGGAAATTGTGGGAGACAATCAGTCGTCGTGAGAAGATGCATGACGTGAAAAGCGCTAAGCGCTGCCTTTGAGGGTGTGATGTGATGTTAACGAAATCTTCTCCAAGCCAAAGTTCTCACGCCCTAAATTCCTGCCCCACAGGTGTACCAAGGCTCTTGACAAGTGACTACAGTAGTGACTAATGACTAGAGACTCAGCCAGCAGGATCTTGAAACCCAGAAACGCCGCAACACCGCTAGCCGAGGCTCGGATCCAAGAGGTTGTAAGTGCTTAGTGCCGGTGCGTCGTAAAGGGCCTACTAAAGGCGGCCCGTGGATCGAGATCGCTGGGCGAAAGTTCTCTTATCCACATTGCAGCTCGGAATATTCGCTGAGAGAGCCTCGCACAGTGTCCTATGGCTGTGCTCAAAGTATTAGCCGAGCAATCTCGGATATCATTTCCTCCAACTTGGAAGGAGATGAATCAGACGATCAAACGGCGGTTTTTTTTTTCTTTTTGGGTTAAACATAGGAACTTGCCGACATGTTGCCCTGCCGTGGACAATTTGCTCCTCGGTCCTAGATCTCCCTGCCACTGGAGTGGTCTTGAGAATAGTCGCTTTTTTGTCGGTATACCAACCTTAATCTTTACTGTCCTTTTCCGTTTTCCCACGAGTGACGACGAAATCTTAGAAAAGGCGGCTGGCCACGTCCCTCCATTGAGACTGCCTTTGCCTTCTTACAATTTTTGTTGGAAATGCCGTTCCACAAATCCCTCGTCTCATTCGTCACCGCCATTTCCTTGGCCTGGTTGGCCAGTAGCGTCACCGCCGCAACCATCCCCAGTTGCGGCCCGGGACAGGGCACCTTGACGTGCTGCGGATCCACCACGTCTTTTCAAAATCTGACGCCTGCGGAACAAACTGCGCTCTCAGTCGCGGACCTCCAGTTGAACACAAATCTCGCAGTGGGGTTAAACTGTATGGTTGCCTCCCACGTGGGAGCTTTGACGGGATGGTACTGTACTCCTCACATCTCATATTCGGTTAAATGGCTAACGCGGCGCAGCAACTTACAATCGGTGGCAGTTTGCTGCAATCCTATCCAAAACCAATGTCAGGGTCTTTCTTCTCAATGGCTCAGGCTGTCGAAACTTGCTAACAAGTTTATAATCAGATGGCCTTCCAAACGTGGCCGCTAACTGCATCGCGGCGTGATAACCTTCTCAGTTGCCACGGGTGTCGGAATGTGGCGAAATGTCGGCTTTGGTATTGACCTTGCCATGACCTTGCCATGAACCGTACCATTGTAATATGATTGTATACCAGGCATTTGGAATGAGGGTTTATGAGGGGTTCTGCGTAGCGACTGGAGGATCCTCGATTCTCCGACTCGTATGACTCTGACCAGCTTATATTTGTACTCGCTCATGCCCTTAACCTCATCACTCTTCAGAGGGCTCGAAAGCTGAGAGGGGGTGAAAGAATTGTGCCTGTTGGTTCAAATGGCGACTTTGAAGGAATGGAATGGTAGCTGCTCCAAAAAAAAAGGTATCCGCCCTCCGAAACATATTGATATTTGAGCGTCAGTCCCCATACATGTACGTAAGACTTCTGTACCAATCTGAGCATGTTTGGGAATCAGCTTTGATTAGATAATAAGTTCTGATTGATCTTAACCTAGCGAGAAAAGGTGTCATCTGAACTTGGGTCAACAAAATGTCAAAAACTAGACCAAGTCACCGCTGCGGTCAGTTGAGGCCGACGAGGTTGATGGAATGAAGAAACTATAGGGTGTCGACCTATGACTCCCGTGATTACTGACTCGCAGTATAATCGTGCAGTTACAACGAGGGACAGAAAGTGTTCATGCCCAGTATGTATATCTCAGTACGTCCACCAAATCCTTTATACTATCTGTTCGGATGGCAGATGGCGGTGAAGGAAAATGGGGGAGGTTGCAGGAGTAACATCAGCGATGCGTGTGATCGATACAAGATTTCATTACAACTCCGCGTAGAACTTGAGAACGTCACACAGGCGAATTTCCCAAGTCCCCGACGGCGGTCCTAAGTCCCGCTGAGGAAGACATTGAGTATTGCAAAATGATGGGAGGCGCTTGGAGTGGTGCCAGTGGGGGTTGTGGCCTGTGAGCAGGTCCAGCATGCGCCGGGCTTGGCATATCACTGACGTTGACCATCGCCGGGGGCACGGATGACCCGGTCTGCGGCTCAGGCATCTGAGTTGGTGGAGACGGATTATCGACGTGCGGTGTTGGCATTTGGCTATTGCGAAGGCTCGTCAAAACAGGTTCCAGCGCCCGATTGATCATCTCAATACTGTCCGCAGCTTGCCCCCGCGTCAAGGCCAAATCCTCGAGCACTAGTCGTGACTCGGGCTCTGGAACCACTTGCCTCCGTCCCCGCGCCTGTTCCCGCGCCTGTACCTCCGCTACTTGCACGAGTTGCATACAAGCCTCGCGGAATGCGTCGCGTTGCCCCCTCGCAGCAGTCGCGACAGGATCCCGCGCTAGTATCTCGAGAGTGAGTGAGATGAGGTCCTGCTGCGCGGCAGGCATGAACGCGGGCGACGTCCGGTCGCCTTTCTGTTCAAACGTACCGCGACCAGTACGGTACTCTTCCGTATGACGCGTATCAAAGAGCGCCCGACGTTCCCGGCGGATCGGGTCTGCATTGTCGGACGTCCACCACTGAGAGTTCATGTACAATATCGCGTTCTTGATGTCCCCGAGGAAGCACGTGATGTTCTGCAACCGCGCACTGTCGCCCATGGGCAGGAATTCATGAAAGCCGCCGCCGCCAATGTCAGCGCGAACGCGGAGTCTCTGAGCCAGGAAACGCTGGCCGGTGTCGTCTTCCCCGATGAAAGAGACGTCGGGTGTTAGGAAATTTTTCAGCACATGGTTCGGGGGGTAATTCATGAATGCAGCGACCGCCGCCGCAACACACCGAACGGATAGCGCAACGTCGTCATTGGGCGTGTCCCACAACTCGTCAATGATCTCCAGCGACTCTGGGGAGTTCAGGAGCGGTAATATCTCCAGACAATAGTGCTTCCCCGCAGCGTACGGTGCGAGTATGTCGCGAATCGCGCCAGGGATGTAGTAGAGTGCCCTCAGGCAGGCCTGAGTTCTTTTATGTTGGATGGGCTTCGAGATGTTGCTTGTAGTAGCTCGCTGTGCGAGCCGGATGATACTCCAAGGGAGCGGTACATCAGAACTCGTTGGTCCAGGTAAGGCCGCGAGCACGGGGCGAATGTGGCGGAGCTTGCGCTGGACGTCACCGCCGTCATCGGAGGCGACTCTGGAAAAGGCCTCGGACTCGTACAGACCGGGGATCCCAGCGGCAAATTCCTCCAGTTCGTGGTCCTGATCGAGCTGGTGGAACGTCCATTCGAACGTTTTTCTGTATATGTCCATCGAAATACGTTTGGCCGACTTCTCGAGCTTCGATATCATGCCTTTCGACAAGGACGTAGCATTTTTCTTATGCCGCCGTTGGAGGGAATTGACCAAGCTCTCGTTAACTGCGCTCCAACGTCGATGCAATTGTTCTGCACCACGATAGAGGACTGAAAAGAAGGAGAGTCCGATTATTTGAGAGGTGAACCAAAGGACTGAGGTCAAGGGCGTGTAATAGGGACAGTCATGATAGATGAGAGGCATTAGGGTGAGGGCAATATACCAGAGGAAGGCGAATCCGACGATTACGAGGGTGATATAGGCGACGGTGTGATTGGCTGGGAAGGCAAAAACGACGAGTCCGGCGAAGAAGAGGAGGACAGATACGAGAAGGAGGGAAGGAAGCACCTCAACGAGGCCGAAGATATGAAACTTGCGTGCGCCTAGTGAAAAGTACTCTCGGATATGGGCACGGACGTGAGGTGCGTGATTTCGTTGAATTATTTGGAGGTATCTTCGGGCCCATTGTTGCAAAAGTGTAGCCATAAGGGCGCACGTGAGACTGAGCACGAGGCTGACGAACCAGACCGAGTTGACAAAGACCATCGAAGCGGAGGGGGAGAAGGGACTTTGGGTAGATGGACTTGCAGCGTTAATGGTACCGTTGGAATTGGGGTTGGAAAGTTGTTGGGATATCTGTGTGAGGAGGGACTGGGTGGTGTCTTGCTGCAAGTTCGGGTAGCTCATGGCGATGAAAGTAGCCACTGTAGAGGCGAAAAGACCAGTCTGGATAGTGCCGGGGTAAGCATGGAACAGTCATCATGGTCGGGAAGGCGCGGAAGCGTACAAAAACAAGGATGCCCTCTGCACCTCCCTTCCAATTTTCCACATTTTCATCGTCAAACTTCAGTGCACGTGTGATGTACATAGAGAAGATAGCTCCAGAAGGATCACTATAAGTGGCCTCCTTCGGTGCGGTGGCATCATCGCATGCGTTCTGTGATGGAGGTCGTGGTGGGGCAATCACTGGCATGATGGGAATTTCGGTTTCAAGTGGGAGTGCACAAGCAGGAATTGCAAACGTGAATTTACAGTAATATATATGGAAAGCAAGAGCGAGCAGCTCCATAACCGACTGCGCACTAGTCGGGTAACTTAGCCGACCCCCTGAGCCACACTTCCGGTTCCCCAACACAACGGCTCAAGGCTCATTATCAAATTATCAATTCCCATTCTCAGCTCGACCATATCCCCGGTTCCTTGGCCTTGGTCCTCCATGACTTCGTCCCTAGTCACATCAGTCACACATTGGAAAGTCGAGGTCCGTGCGTCGTCTGCCAAATCCGACGCCTTTTGCCCAGCCGCGTCCCCCTTGGTTGCGCCCGCCCCCTCGATGGGCCATCCCCTCCCTCCGTTAGGGAGCATATCCAAGGTATGTACTAATAAAATTGAACCGTCTGTCTTTCGCTAACTCTGTGTATTGTTACTAGGTGTATGACTGCCTGTCTTTGCGTCTCTTCTCTGCGTCCCTTCTCTGCATCTCTTCTCCGTCCTCTCCTGTGCTGTTTCTCTGCGTCTATTCTCTTTCCGCCCTCACCGTTCCGAGTCCATCGACCGCGTCTTTGAAGGAGCCGACGTTGGTAGCTAGGTGTGTGGCTTAGGCACCCGTCGTGCGTACTTGGATGACTGAGAGCCAGTGCAGCACGGATTGAGGGTATCGACTGCAAGCTCAAGGTGCACCTCGCCATTGTCCGAGCCTCTGCAGGAACTCGCATTTGTCCCGTCCCCGACCATTGTTCAAACACGACATTCCCCTGCCGTCCTTCGTTTTGCGATAGTAGTCGTGTCTCCTCCTGTAAGCTATCTATTCGTTCACCATACACCCTCAAGGTTGATGTCCGCAACAGAGTTATGTTGATCTCCTCACTCTTCTCTTTCGTCACTGCCCTTCTTCGGTACTCCCCGCACCTGTCGTAGCTAGTGGTTTCTCAAAGACATAGCTGGTAGCCGTCAATGGTCATTACGTTCTGCACCGTGTGCTGGCCTCGTGTTCGCGCACATGTTTGCCATGAGGCTTCAAGTTCATGAATTCTCCTCCCACTAACCTAGGACTCCCACCCACTTCACTACATTCGTTTGCTTGCGTCTCGTTATTTATTCATCTCGTCTGCTGCTTTGGCTTCTCTGAGAGACAATGCCAGCTACCCGGCATGGCCGCACAAGGCCTGAAGGCGTTTCAGAGGCCAATGCCGCTGTCGGCACTATAAGGGTGAATCAACATCTTCCCTGCCGTGCATTTCCCACTCTGTTCATCATAGCACTGGTTTGACACCTGACGCAGCTCCGGACGACGAACTCAAACCTGTCCTCAAATTTTATTACCACCTCGGCATGAATGACAAGGACATCGCGGCTGCTATAATGGATCATTTTGATTCCTCTACGTATAACATCAGGTGCACATATTCTTCTGTATATTTTATCATGAAATATCTTTATGGTCATAGTCTTTATACTGTCCGTCGTCGACGGAAAGTATGGGGGTTGTCAAGCACCCGAGAACAGCATCACACAGTGGAATCAATCGCAGCACATGTTGATGCCGTCAAAGAACGCTTTCCTAATCGGGGCGCAGAGACAATCAGAAAGGCACTCCTTATGGAGAAGAACATCCGCGTTCCTAGGTCAGTCTTGAATGTACGCATATGTAGATTTCTAAGTACACTCAAAGCATTGAAAGGCCAGTTATTTCCGACTACCTTAAGATGAAAGAACCGGATGCTGTTCTGGCACGGCGGTATCAAAGGTTTAAAAGGCGAACCTTTCTGTCCATTGGACCAAATGAGATGTGGTCACTTGATCAGCACGACAAGTTCAAGCGGTACGGGCTCTTTTTTCATGTGGGCCTTGATCCCTACCCAGGCGTCATCCACTGGTGCAAGGTCTGGTGGAATGTCAGAAGTCCGAAATTGATTGCTCGATTCTATCTTGATGCTGCCCGTGCTATTGGTGGTGTGTACTTCTAAAAACTAAAGCAGATCTGGCTATGCTTATGCACTTTCTGTTAAGGGATTCCACTTATCACTCAAAGTGATCCTGGCACGGAAAATGTTAATGTTGCCTATGCGCATACTGCCCTCCGCCACCAGGCTGATCCATCTCTGAACGGAACAATACAACATCGGTGGTTCCGGAAGCATGGTAACATTAAGCCTGAGATTCACTGGTCAGTGTTTCGAAGGGACTGGGCCGCTGGATTTCAGGCAATGCTCGATCAGGGGGTTGATCAGGGAATATATGATATTGGTGATCCTATTGAATGGTACGTCATGGTGGCCTTGTTTTTTAATCAAACTCTAACAAGTCCTCAGTCTTATCTTTCGCTTTGTCTTCATTCCCTTTATTCAGAGGGAGGTTGACGCTTGGGTTCATCAACGCAACTGGACCAAACGGCGTGCTGATCGAAAGAAAGCACTGCCCAATGGGATCCCCATGTTGATCATGAAAAAGCCACACATCTGGAAAGCTGCTGATTATAAGGTGTGGTTCCGATACTCAGTTTATGATTTTGTACACTAATCAGATTAGATTTCTATTTCACCTCAAGCTTTTGCTGCGATCGAGAGCAAGTATGCTCCTCCAGATGACCCTGTCTTCATGCTGGTTCCGGATGCCTTTGCGGTACATGCAAACACTATTTGGACTGCAATGGGTTCTCCCCAGCCAAGCTTCCAAAATGCCTGGGCCATTTACCTGCAGATTCGGAATACCCTGAAGAGCATGCAACATGCGTTGGGTCCTTTCCTCTCTGACAGTACTCAACCCCAGGATCATAACTTTGATGACGTCGGAGATATATCTTTACTTATAGACTGGGAGGATTTCTCTGCCAGTGATGGCGGCAGCTCTGATGGTGGCAACTCTGATGGCGGCAACAGTGAAGCTGGGTCTTACAGCCCCATGGCAGACTTAACTGAGGACGAGGATGATGTTGGCTTAGCCTAAATAATACCCTGTTCACTACAGCACACTCTTTTTACTATATCACACAGTTTAATATGGTGTTACTTGCAAGTTGTGATGTTGCGGCAGTCGTCATTATCTTGGAATTTTGAACTCAAGGTAACGTGTGATGTGTGATGCGTGACATGTGATGGTGGGTTTCTCCATGATCGCGTTCAAGTCTGGATTCATTGTTTTCGTGTGGCATCCATGCGTTTCGCCAGACCCTTGTACTTTGCCCTTCAGGAACGATGAGAATATGTCCTGGAGAAGATATGGATGATCCATGGGATGGTATTTCGTTAGGTGAGTTGTTCAATCGTTCGCATGAAGCAGAGCTGGAGGGTGTGGCAAAGTCTGTACCACAGATCAACCTCGAGATCGACAAGTTCAAAGGTTCCATTGCCAGCAGCCGGCAAAGCTTAGAAGATGTTGAAGCTGAACTCGAGAAGCTAAGCAAGTCGCTGCAGGAGGTCAAAGATTACATCACCGACATTCGAGCCAAGGTCAAGGCAGCGCATGCCGAGGTAGAGAACTGGAAAGACGACCTAGAGAACTTGAAGACGGAACTAGACGACAAGACAGAGGAAATCCAGGCTTTCTGCAAGAAAGAGGTACGCCTTTTCCCCTCGTAACAGCTTGCTGCTATGATACTATCTAATCACCTCTCAGGTGGAACTCACGCCGAAGCTCAACTACTTGGACAAGAAGGCTGAACTCAAGGACAACAGGAGCACGACGGACAGGGCACAAGCAGAGTGTGACAAGCTGCATCGGGGGGATGTCGAGTAAGCTTGACATTCCGTCTGACTTTTCCACTCTTACACGCCCATAGTGATGAGGAAGACGAGGGAGGGAATGGCCAAGACAACCCACACTCGTCAGCCAAGCACGTGAAAGAGGAAAACCTGCCGATCTTATTGTGAAAACCGAAGGAGAGGATTGCGAACCCGTCAACAAGGTGTGCCAGACCCAAAGTGCGTTTTCGCCATTTCACTCTAATTTACACCGAGATATTGAGACGTCGCTGGAACTTAGAATAATGGCTCCAGTTGCTCGGCCTCGCTTGCTCCCTCATTACCTAGTGCCCCACGCGCGACCGCCTCTCCGGCCCCTGACACTGGCACGGGCACACCTCCCCCGACCACTGGCGTAGCCTTCAACATCTCCAATGAAGAGACCATACGCCGTCTGCGTGCCATAACTCCGACTACCTACTCTCCAGACGTATAGTATATCACTCATACGCTCGGGTGAGGCTGGAGTCCTTCCCTGAGGCATCTCGAAGATGTGCTCTTGTTTGCCTCGCGCTACGCCGTGATGATCATGCCGATCTGCGAGAAGAATTACTATTTCACCACTTTCACCAACTTCACGACAACTGAGCCTCAGTCGTGCTCCTCGCTGGGCCTCTACCACAGGCGATGTTTGTAAGCTCGGACCACCCTTACGCATTGTCGTACAGAATGAACTGAGCGAGAAGACCCCACAAATACAACGATAGCTGTGTACACCTTACTTCTCAAGGTGCAGACTCGGAGACGCATCCTTCGGTGGGGAACTTACCGGGTTTTCTCCAGGTCATGTTATTTCACACCTGCTTCTTACTAACGACCAGCATACTTCGTGGTCACTTCAGTGCCTTCCGGGTTTATGTACGAATGGCAAGAGTGATGACATGTCCCGGGAGTGGGTTGTACCAGACTTGATGGTGACGACTTAGAGCTATCAGGTGTGTCGCAGTCGAAAGTCTGCACCACACCGGTGATGAGGTAGGGCCTGGGACCGAACATGAAGTGCAGAATGCAGCGAGGAGGGCAGCCATTTACAGGTAAGAAGGCTCCTCAGTCTTTGGTCGTTACTGATCAACTTCGTGCACTAACTTGAATCTGTCAATTGTCACACCATTGATCAGGGTCGCCGACTGACCAAGCTCTTTTCACTTCCAGGCGGCAAACCGGCATTGTTTCTTCTTCACGGCTTTGACAACCCAAATTTGGAGGGGCATATTGATGTAAGATTTCGCAACGTTTACCTCCGTCGATACCCTGGGTCATGATCTTTCCCCAGGAGCACGGTGGACAAGTCACGGATGACGAGGCTGCCGCGGACGTAATCCTCACAAGAAGCCGAGACGAATATAAATATTTAAAGGATAGGTATGCGGTATCAAGGAAGACACACGTTCGAATGTCGGGTTTCGTAGATAGGTGTATCGATGCGAATTGGTTCGTGCTTGAACCTGTCCTTGGAAAAGGGGTACTACGTGGACGCAAACCTGGAGCGCGGTATGCATTTCATTAAACACATCCATCAATCCTGCTCTTCTGAACGAACAACCAATGTAGCAGGACTGAGTTTACCGAAGACGATGACGAACACTTATGCCAATATATAGCCGAAGTTTTGCCTGAGAAGGGCGAAGGTGGACGTGCAGGACATTTCATATACACCGATTTGATGTGGCGTGTGAGAGAAACATTTCATTTCTGATGTATATCTCGCTCATATCTGCCCACTTTCCCCTGTCCAGGCAGACCAATTTGGGAAATACAATTGGGCGCAACGCTACACTCAAGATTCTTGGTGTGAGCGATATCGCAAAAATCAGGTGCGCTTAGATCGAAGGATCACCGAAATCGTCAAGGAGAACCCCCCGGCGCCTGACGGGAAGGGGGGTACAAGTCCAGGAGAGTCGGAAAGCTTAATCTTGATGATGCTGAAGAATTCATCTTGGATGCCGAGGCAGACGCAGACGCAGAATCGCCGACCGACGATGACGACGACCCGGTTTTGGCCAAGAAAGCGAGTGCTCAGCCACAAGAAGAAGAGGAAGAGGAAGGAGGGGAAGAACACCCAGCATGGTACCAGCCAGACAATGAATACAACCCACGCGATGAGGACTACCACGAAGAGGAGGAAGAAGGACAAGAAGTGCAGAATGCAGAATGCCGGACAACATCAGCCCCAACCTCGTGCAGTTAAGCGACTGGGCGCCAAGGTCCCGCATTGAAGCGACGCAGGGTGGTTGGTTAACCATCATTCTATGTTTTTTGTCTGCTTGCTCACTAAAACGTGATGAAGGCCACGTCACAGAGGCAAGAGGAAGAGGTTGACAGTCCGAACGACCCTGATGAAATGTTACTAGGCCCAGACGACAACGATCAACTAGCCAATGTTCCACCAGATGTTCCCAAACAGTCCAGTCCTCCAGGATCGTCATCCGAACCTGAAGAAGAAGAGCCTGAAACACAGACAGGAGTGAGGAGGCAGACAGCGCCCCGAGCTCGGCCAGTCATGTCGTCCCCAGGCTGACCCACAGTCTCGCTCTCACCACGCTGAACCCGTGCAAGTGCACGCTTACACGCTGCAAACCACCCAGAACCTACTCCAACTCCCACACGTAGACGGGCAAAGGCAACGACGGCCACGCTCTCATCACGCCGCACGCATGTGCACCTGCGCTCACTATCACTCGAAGGTGCGATACGTGCCAAGGCAAAATCCAGCACCGCGACACTAGATGCTGTCCCCGAATCCGAGACCCCTGCTCCCGCCAACGACGAGTTCGTCACGCACTTGGAGGAGGAAGAGAGTGATGACATGCAGGAGGTCAAAGTGAAACTGCGGGGTGCGTCGGAAGACAAAAGCCGGAAGCGGGTCGTGCTGACGACCGACGTTTTTAGGAAATACATGCGCTCGTAGCCTCAGCGATGATGACCTGCAGACGTCTAAGCGTCTGCGAAGAGCAAGAGGTGCACTGTCCGGTGCTGCAGGTCATGATGAAGATGACGATGACGGTGACAAAGATGAGGAGGACGAGGAAGAGGACGATTCTGGTGCCGAACTTCTCGCACACGCCAAGAAGCTGGAGAGTCACTTCCTACCAACTCAATGTTTTGTTGGACAGATGATCACGCTGGGAGGAAATGCTGAACTGGAACTCGTTGATAGCATGGACCCGTTTTCCGAGGGCATCATCTTCAGTGTTATGCCACCCAAGAAGAGTTGGAGAAACATCTCCAACCTGTTCGGAGGTGAAAAGGTAACTGGTATGTATTTTGTCATGCCCTCATTTTTAACGTTGTCGCTTCCAATTAAGACTCTCAGTTCCTTAGCGCCTTAGCACTCGTCTTTGCACTTCACATATTCAAGGTACGTAGGGTGTGCCCTCTGCAACGACATGTTCAAACTTAGTCATTGGCAGATGATATTTATAAAATGTCTAAGTAAGGTCTTCTGTGATGAACTCATGAACGGGTACTGACTGTGTACCGAAATTAAAGGTATTTCGATTGACAATCGTTCCTTACATGCGCCTCCCTCAACAAGTACCTTGAACCATAATCTGTATACCCCACGCGTCTTGCTTTCCACGCTCTTTTCACCGCATTGACCAGTACTTGTATGACACCTGTATCAGGACCATGTTGTTAATTGTTGCACCCTCTCCACCTCCACACTGATTTGCTCAAAGTCATCTCGGACTTCAGTATTTGATCTTCAGACTCTTCACATCCGTTGGAAGACGTGAATGACAAGTCGCGTAGTAGTGTGACGGTTAGGGAAGCTGTCCAAATGTCTTGGCACTTTTCAATACAACCCTGCAACTGTCATTCGTCTACAGTCAACCAAGTCCGTCATACAATATGCATCTCTTCTGGCCTCTCTGCTGACTCTATATTGTGTTCCCTTTGCCATGATGGTGGTGCTGTTCCCAGTGGCCTGGTCTCAATGGTCGTCACTTTTCCTTGCAACATCCAACTAGCGGTGAGTCTATTTCCATTAATTAGTACATGGAATAAATTGCATAATTACCCTTTGGAATGTCACAGATAATACTGGGCGGCACATGGTGGCTGCTAATGTGCTGTTGGGCGGAAGGCGGGAACGATACATGCTGCAAAGCTAATTGGCTCCCTAGCTCGCTTGGCCCGAAAACACATGGTGAACTGCTGTCAAGAATTGTTCAGTGCTGGGGTATTTAGGTCGGTGGTCTACTTTTTCCACCCGAACACTCTTTCGATTCACATTCTCTTCCTTTCCCCTGCACAGGACATCCTCTCGTTTCCTTAATACTTTGTCAATGTCTAGTTTAGAATACCCTTTCAGCACCCTCGAAATTCAGCGTACACCTTCATTACAATCAGCAGCTGCTCCGTCTACCACAATCATCTGCTCACGTGCCAGCTGTGCGGAGGCCATACCTTGTACTCTAGCAAGAACAGTCAAGTTACGAAAGGCTGACAACACAACGGTCGACATAGTTGTGTGTTCTAGTTGTTTCAAACACTACCTTTCCAAGAGGTCCACATCTCTCTCCGTGTGCTCCACAGCTTGTAAGTACCTCATTTTATGTACTCCTTTGATATGGCGCTGACACACATCAGTGGCTGCCCAACAGCTCCGAGTCCCTACTGTCAACCATGAGCAGATCCATCGAAACGTGACAGGGTCTCGGAGAAGTGAGTCCATGTTGGTTGACATGCTTGTGTATGCTGACAGTTTCGTACAGGCAACCAGTCTTTAGTCAAACCAGTGCAAACGAAGAAGGTGGGGGGGGTCAAGCCCGCTTCAGGCCAAGTCTACAAGTCAGCCCACAAGTTCTACAAGTCAGCCTCGCAATGTTCCATCCTTAATCCCAGAAGGTATGGCACCGGGACCAGCAGGAGAAGGCACACCGTACAGACTTCCACCTTTGGTTATCACCCTTCCCGAAAATTTCACGGCACCATTTGTCCATCAGCACTATGAAGCTGTGCGTGATCAACTTCGCCAACGAGTACGTACTGCTGGACATGATGCTCTGGCAGTCATCATCAATGCACGGATGCAAACCCTTGCACATGGCAAAGCACGACCGAATATAATCCTTGTAACCTTTCATTGTATTGTCACTGTCTCGTACTGATAAAATATTGTAGCGTGAGACAATTGCCAATGTCCCTGCAAGGATCAATCACGAAAACTTCTGCAACCTCCTACTCAATGCCTTTTTACCCCACTGGCTGAAGCTTTATCAGGACTATCCGCTTGGCATTGTGAATGTAGAGTCAGTTCGGCTTATGAAGGGTAAGAATGGAATCCACCTGGACAACAAAGAACATGCTATTCTAGAACACTGTGTTGGCCCGAAAGTTCCAAAACAAGGCAGCAAGGCTACCGTGACAGAACTTAATATTGTATTTTTTATTGATTCAGACCACTTGGAGGGTGCAGAAGCTCACCACAAAAGGATGAAGGGTGGTTCACAGAGCAACGACTTTGAAGCTGACACAAGTGTTGATGTTGGCTTGAATACGGTACTTTCAGCTTTTCTTATTAACCATAAATACCATTCACTCACCACTTGTACTACAGCCTTCTGATACTATTTCTATACCAATTCAGAGCTTCACACCCACTGGTGCTGGTGTCCCCAGGGAGGTCCGTCAGCGTGGAGTGTCACTTAATGACTCAAAGTCACAGCCAAATGTCAAAACTCGACCACAACCTCGCCCTCTGTTCCGGAAGAAGCGAGGATTAGAGGAAACTCAGGAACCAAATGTATGTGCTAGTTTATGCTTCGGAACACAATATTAAGGATGTTAGGACATGACTACGGGCACACCAGACAGAATGACAGTCTCTCCAAAGCGTGCTCATGTTGTGCGACAGCCAAGCTCCCTTTCCACAGTCAACCTTACAAATCTTAGAAGGGCACTTTCGGCACAACACCCACCAAAACCTGCTGCCATCAACAATCTCCGTAAAGCATTCTTATGTCTCATAAACATGATCTTTACTCACTCCGAGTCCTTATAGTTCACACCACGTCATTCCCAGTTATATTCTGGCAATGCCCCACTCAGCCACTTGACATGCTCATTTCGGGTGCTACTTCATCCTTTACAGATTGGATGGATAATGTCCATCCAACTAACGGGTATATTGCCTTCAATGTGGCTCAAAAGCTAAAGTACGGTGCTTTCAAGTCAATGCGTGAAGGGAGAATCAACATCATCGGGCCATGTCCATTTCCGATGGTTGCTGGTACCGCAAGGGTGGCACTTAAGCAACCGTATATGGATAATCCCGGGACAATAGACGTGGACTCATCATCTGCCACTCCAGTACTCTCACTCTCGCCTGATGATCAGGCGCGAGAACTTTCCGTTGAGGCCCTTTCAACACAGTGGGCAAACTCACTCCTTCGGGACGTATACAACTTCATCTCGGAACACCAAAGGTCCGCCAACACTGCATGCCCAGTGGAGATACCTCCTTTCCGGTTTGTTACCACTGGCTTAGCCATGACCACGTTTCCGAGTGATAACAAGGAGGTATTCCTTGTTGAGGAACTCATTCAAGAAGAAGACGGCCCATGGCGAAAATACATCAACAACAACTCTTCACATCCATGTTACTTTTCTGACATCGAGAACCGTCAACGCGCAGAATTCTTGGCCTTCTGTCAGCATGTACAGTACTGGAGGACAGGGTGTCTAGCATTCACTTCCGATTTTCAAGGTATGTGATCGCTTTCATTGTTGAACTCGAATACAGATGCATGCTTGGAATTGCGCAGGAGGCAGCACAATCCTCAGTGACCCACAAATCATAACACACCCGTAAGCAGCATTCCTTGTCGAAGTTACGACACTCATAGAGTCATTTTCAGTGATTTAGGAGGCAAGCTATTCAGCCGAGGGAACATCCAAAGGACGCATTCCAACTTCGAGAATGAACACACTTGCAATGTCTTTTGCAAATTTTTCGACATTCCAACCACCTACGCCAGTCCTGTCCAGTCGGAGAATAGTCCTGCCATAGAACCCGACCCGGTATGTATGATTGATTCTCATTTGTATGATGCATACGTCTAATATCAATCCCATAGGTAGCGCGTATGCACCGTATTGCCCGCGTCATGGACCTCCTAAACTAAACTTAAACAAGATCCGTATACTTTATATTAGACAAGCTTATAATAAACATCGAAAAGTAATACGTCTAGTTACATGTGAATGGAATGTCAGACGTCATTACCAGAGCAGAAGTACCGCACTGCACTACGAGAATGCGTCAACGGGGATCGAGTTCACCATGCTGCGCTCGCGCTGACGCCGCGCACCACACGTGTCTATGGCGAGTTGCTTGAACCGACGCCTTGAGCTTGCAGTCGGTACCCTCAATCCGTGCTGCACTGGCTCTCAGTCATCCAAGTACGCACGACGGGTGCCTAAGCCACACACCTAGCTACCAACGTCGGCTCCTTCAAAGACACGGTCGATGGACTCGGAACGGTGAGGGCGGAAAGAGAATAGACGCAGAGAAACAGCACAGGAGAGGACAGAGAAGAGATGCAGAGAAGGGACGCAGAGAAGAGACGCAAAGACAGGCAGTCATACACCTAGTAACAATACACAGAGTTAGCGAAAGACAGATGGTTCAATTTTATTAGTACATACCTTGGATATGCTCCCTAACGGAGGGAGGGGATGGCCCATCGAGGGGGCGGGCGCAACCAAGGGGGACGCGGCTGGGCAAAAGGCGTCGGATTTGGCAGACGACGCACGGACCTCGACTTTCCAATGTGTGACTGATGTGACTAGGGACGAAGTCATGGAGGACCAAGGCCAAGGAACCGGGGATATGGTCGAGCTGAGAATGGGAATTGATAATTTGATAATGAGCCTTGAGCCGTTGTGTTGGGGAACCGGAAGTGTGGCTCAGGGGGTCGGCTAAGTTACCCGACTAGTGCGCAGTCGGTTATGGAGCTGCTCGCTCTTGCTTTCCATATGGACTCGCTCTTGACAAGCAACACGCAAGTTGACAGGTGGGTCAGGTATCGCATTTTACTAAACTTGGTACAACATTTACGCCACATTTATCAGATCAAACCACATGATCTACATGAGGACTCTACTTGGCTTGCGACTGGGAGCACAACTGACTCTATTCGAATCGACGACGCCACGACAATCAATCGCTATACTTCTGCCTTCTTTACTGTAATGCGAGAATATTTATTACAGGAATTCAATTTCGTCTCGTTTCAGGCTCATTTGGCCCCTGTGAGTTCCGCGTGTATCGTGAAGAAGACTCAGCGCTGGTACCGCGTGACGCAGTCACTTTCCCATCCCCATAACTGGGATCGCGCGGCCTTTGGGCGGAGACTGGATCTGAAAGACTCCTGAATAGAGCACTGGTATTGTACTGTTCTGAAACCTGTCTGAAGCCATGCTAAGTATCCCGCGTGGAAAATAAGGGCGTCACTCCAAGTGTCTTTCACATCCTAGGAACGAAAAACCGCCTCCAATGGCAATGAGCACCCGAAACATCCCCTTTCCTCCCGTTAAGCCCGCCATGTCCCGCCTGACGAGAGCGAGCACCAATTCAGGTGCAGGACTGCATAGCCCAGCCCTCTGCTCCGCCTCTTCCTCTTCCTGGACATCGCGGCCTGCTGCAGTAGCCCCGCGCGAAGTGGGATAAGGACTATTTCGTGGAGGTACCATCTGCGAAGAAAGAGTTGAAGACAGGCGCTCTCTTGGGAGTGCCCGGACGATCAGATTAAAGTGGAGAGGAAGGGGTAAATTGAATCCTGAGATGTTCAACTGCACGAAGGAAGATATTGGAAGCGAAGGTACGCTGTTCGTAGGGGTGATCTTTCTTGATAAGACGAAGGAGGTTGTGGTAAACCTCGACGAGCACATGAAGGGACGATCCATGTGTAAGGACAGGAGCAGAGGAGCCCTTGAGCGCTCTCTTGACTTTCTCGAGGAGACGACGTTCCGCGCCCACACGTTGCCAAAGTAGAAGTAGGGACAAGGACGTTGCTTCCGACATCTCATCGATGACTTTTATCGAGTCAAGGAAGTTTAAGTGAGATCTCCATAATAACCTGGAAACATTCGGTACGAATACGTCGCGCACAGAGACAGGCAAATAAGAGTGCATCAAATGAATTTGAGGTCATGGAATGTGTGACATGAATTGACCTCACTTGAAGGCGCCACGAGCATGACATGGATATTGACGCATATTGGCGAACTTGGCAAAGACCAGCGACTGGCAGGTGCTTACTGTAGCCAGTCCAACTTAGGCAAGTTTAGACACAGCACAAGAAAACGGACTGGTCACACGACTCATCAACGGCAGTATTCGGGCAATTTGACTCTGGCATGCCGGGTTATCATCTATGAGGTACGTAAAGGAACTAGACAAACCCCACTAAGTAAACATAAAACTGAACGCCTGTGGCCCTGTGGGCGTAGTACAGGTTGCGGCGGTGTCATATATTCCTGTACAGTACAACAATTTGGGTCGTTGTTCTGGTCAGGCACGATACCTGCATCGCAAGCACTATTGCACCCCACAGAGAACCCGGTCGCGTTGAATGGCCCTTTGAGTGGTGCGCGGCCTTCCAAAGGCGCCGTGCGAGTTACAGAGGTCTCAACTCAAGGGGAATACGAAAACGGAGGAGTAATGAAATAGGATGATGAAAGCGGGCTATCGCCAGTTGGCAATTGGCAATGGCGCAAAACACTAGACTAATTCGGCTCGAGCGCAAAGAACGGACTTGGCAACGGTGATACGTCGGGCTAGATAGTGAAGGATTGGATTTAGTACAGTAGAAGCATTCGAGACACGAGAGCCGAGACTTCAATGCATCAAGAGCCACAGCACACTGAGGAAAGAGACAATAGTATAGGAGATTACAATGTACGGGGGACACGGGAATATAATAGCACACGGACATACAGTAGTAATAGGGCACTGACACGGAAATGAGCCTGAGAGCGCAAACGGTTACTGCTACAGCGGTGAATCGGACCCAGCCGAGTGTCGCAAGGTGTAACAGTGGTGTATCAAGCCGAAGATCCGCCGTACTATGACGGTTTGGGACATTTGGCGCTGTTTCGTGCGCAGCGCACATGACGACCGTCTAGTACAAAGACGACCTTCCAGTACAAAGCTACAAGTTTGAACAAAAGGTGAATGTATGAGTAATGCATGAGTGCTTGTTTCTTGAACAAGTTCTTGGACTTTTGGTTCACAAAAAGGCAAACATGCCATTTTTGGCATATGAGCGCCAAGCTATCAGTATCAACTGATCGTAACAACACGGGGCGTTGGGGCACTTGCGGGGCACGACTGTGACGTTGTTGTATTCTTCTCATTCATGCACTTGCGTCCCCATCATGAGCGAACTCACTTCCAAGCAAGAAAGTCCGGCCCAGAATGTGAAGTGGGACGAGGCCATTACTCCAGTGAAGGCGACTTATGACGACTCTTCTGGAGCTATCTTCTCCATATATAACAACCAGGCACAAAAGCTGGACGAGGAAAATGTGGAGAATTGGACGGGAGTGGCAGACAGGATCCTCATTTTTGTACGCTCTCACTATCCCCGAGGATTATCGTCTTACTTGCCTCACAGGCTGGCCTCTTCTCATGTATGGTGGCTACTTTCATTGCCATCAGCTACCCCAGCTTGCAGCAAAATCCCGATATCATCACCCAGTCCCTCCTCGCACAGATATCCCAGCAGCTTTCTAACATATCTAACGATGTTCCCAGTGGAATTTCGAACACACCCATCCTTAGTTCTTTTGTCCCTCCTGCGTCGGTAGTGTTTATCAATACTGCCTGGTTCCTCAGCCTCGTGCTCAGCCTCATGTGCGCGCTTTTGGCAACGTTTTTGCAACAATGGGCCCGCAGATATCTCCACACAGTTCGGCGGGATCAGGCACCTCATGTTCGTGCCCATATTCGTGAATACTTTGCCCGAGGAGCGAGCAGGTTCCACATCTTCGGGCTTGTCGAGGCGCTGCCTTTCCTTCTTCTCACATCCATGCACCTGTTTTTCGCCGGACTCGTCGTCTTTGCCTTTCGCGCCAACCACACCCTCGCATATTTTACCCTCGCAATCGTCGGATTCTGCGTCCTCTCGTATGTTGCCCTCACTCTTATGCCTCTGATCTTCCACGACTGTCCCTATTACACGCCCTTGACCTCAGTCCTTTGGTACTCCTCTCAAATGCTCCCACTCTCATTCTTTTCGGTCCTCTATCACGGTGCAAAACAAATGCACGACCGATGGGGTACAGTTAGCGAAAGCATGGTCAAATCACTCCGTCGGCGATATAGGGTGAAGGTCGAGTCCTTGTCAGAGGGCATGATATCGAAGCTCGGGGATTCGGCTAAACGTATTTCGATGGACATATACAAAAATACACTCCTCCGGACACTTCACTGGCTCTACGAGGACCACGGGTTGGAGGAATTTGTCGCTGGGATTCCCGGTCTATGTGAGTCCAAAGCCCTCGCCATGCGCGAAGACGACACACAAGGCACCATTCGCGACGTCCTCGCGGCATTACCTGGACCAACGAGCTTTCACGCGTCGCTCCCGTGGAGCATCATTCAGCTAGCACAGCGAGCTTGCACAAGCAAATTGCCAAAATCTATCCAGCAACGAAGAACCCGGGCCTGCTTGAGGGCGCTCTACTACATCCCTGGCGCGATTAGAGACGTACTCGCGCCATACGCTGTGGGGAAGCACTTCTGCCTGGAGATCTTACCGCTTTTAAACTCATCGGACTCGCTGGCGATCATCAATGAGTTGTGGGACACGCCCAATGATGACGTCGCCCTTTCCGTTCGGTGCGTCTCTGCGGTTGTATCTGCCTTCATGATTACCCCGCCACCTCGCGTGCTAGACAATTTCGTAACCCCCAACGTCTGTTTCACCGGAGATGGCATCACCAGTCAGCAGTTCTTGGCCAAGAGGCTCCATTTTGGTGTTGAAGACAGCGATATACTTGACTACGACTCCCACAGCGACACCGCGCGGCTGCAGAATATTGTACGCTTCCTGACGGATATCAAGGAATACACGAACGATCAGTGGTGGATGTCCAAAAACGCGTACTCGATCCGCCGGGAACGCCGAGCGCTTTTCAATACACGGCATACGGATGAGTACCGCAATGGCCGTGGCACCTTTGACCAACAAGGCGACCGAGCGTCTCCCGCATTCATGCCTGCTGCGCAGCAGGATCTAATCACACTCACTCTCGAGATCCTGGCGCGTGATCCCGTCGCGAATGCTGCGACGTTGCAGCGCGACGCATTCCGTGACGCGTGTTTGCTACTCGGACAAGTGGCGGCGACGCAGGCGCGCGCACATGCGCTGGAACAAACTCAGGCACAGACACAAATGTTGGTTCTCGAGACTCTGGCACTAGCACAGACGCAGGCCGCGGATAGCATCGAGATAGTCAAGCGCGCGCTGGAGCCGGTGGCGCAGAGCCTTCTGCCGCGGACAGACGGCATACCGATGCCGTATGATGATCCTCCTCCGTCCGAAATCCTTCAACCGCAAAGCGTGCCGGCCACCGTGACGACCGTTGGTCCCGAAAATGGGTCAGCCCAGGCGCATGTCGGCTCGGCGGAAAAGCCGTCGCCTCCGCCAACTGAAGCCATTCCCTCCCTTTTACAATGGTCGGAATCGGCATCCCCAGCGGAGCGTACGCCTGCCTCAGGGAAGCTGGGCCATTTGAATTGGGCAGATGGCCTTGTGTGACCATGCTCAAGTCCCAGGTCGGATTTCTAAGTGCACGCGCATTGGTACGACTAGACAAATTTTGCATTGCTGTTGTTCGCTTCACTCTCAGGTTTGAATACATGCATACGATTTATCGTGGCCCCACTTATCTCACATCTACATGGTCTTCCATGAACGCTCTCCTGCCCCCATTATACCATTCCGTTCTCACTCTCTGGTATGAGTTCTTACTTTACACATAAAAGCTGATGACTACGGGGGGGATGATCTGAAGTTGTTTATCTGGCTTTCGGAGTAATACAGCGATTTGCTTTTCCTGCGACTTACACGCACGGTTACTGTTGAACTTTTGCGCAGGTCACGATGCAGAGGACTGGGGCATCGGCGGAGAGCGGAAGTACGCGCAGTCGCGATACGAATTTAATGCTCGTGCTTGCTTTGAGCGGAATGTGACAAGGGCGACAACGCAGAGGCCGCATAGTAAGTAACTTGCCTCGAACTACATGGCCATAGCAGATCGCCGGCGGTCGCCCCCTGTTTGATGCCAGTGGCGACGTACTGCGGTCCCCCATTACACTTTATATTGCGTTGATACGCGCGAGTCCCGAAGTTCATTGCTTTATCGAATAGAGAAACGCCCCAGGGTACGACATCGGAAAGTAATTTACAATATCTAGTCTATGCATGTCCTCGGAATGTCGTTCTTCCTCCAGAAAGAACTCGTCTGTGTTTCATAATGACCCTTCTTGACCTCCGGGAGCCCAAAAATCCTTACAATACCGCTATATTTTGATACTCTTAATTGGTGCCAGTCAGCCACTGATCGAGCGTAACGTACAATACGAGTTAGGGTAAAGATGAAACCAAGAGTAAGTTAAGACGTATTTTTTTTTTTTTTTGATTTCATTTGTATCCCGGGGCATGTAACTAAAAGTTAAGACGTATTGTAGATTACTTAAACTGGTGACTCAACGCTGCGCGAAGGAAACCGCGGCCATGCGGCAAGGATGAGACACAGCCCTGTAAAGAAAGTAAGACTTAATCCAAATACGACCAAAGGGGAGGGTGAATTAGCTGTGTGAAGTAGTCGGATATCTAGACCCCAAAGAAACAAGAAGACGGCAACAAGAAGCCACTCACGCACGATCCGGAGGATCGTTCGACGTTCCGTAATGACCCGTGTTGCATGATGAATGCTCTCAGTACACCAGGACTACGAAACCCATAACGTGATCGATCCACGAGCACGTATCGAAGAATCCACTGGCGCAACAACGCCGAGAGCACAGCACAGCTGAGGCCAACCGTCAAGCTCGCAAGCCATAGCACGCACGTCAATACGGCGGCACAGGTCACCAGCGGCTTGGAGAATGACGTTGGTGCAAGTGCGATGGTGTTCGTGGTGGTGATGCCGCCACTCGAGCCGCCTAAGAACTTCCGGACCCGCACGTGATAGAACGCTAATATCTCGTGTGGGTTGGCCTGGCTGGTCACGTAGTAGTGCGAAAAAAATGTCGCGACAGTGATAAAAAGCAGTGTACTCTGTCACTGTATAGTCAACGCCGGATGAAATTAAGGGGAGAAGAGCGTTGGGGAACCAACCAGGAGCGCAACTACGTTCGCGTGCCTACACCAGTCCTCGACCCACCTCCGATCACAGTCTTCGTCAAGGTCTTCGTCCGACTCTCGCGCATATGGGGAGGGCGCGTCTGTTCTATGGAGTAGGTCGATTTCTGAGGCGAATGTCATACGATGGGGCAGATATTGACTTTGAGAGTCGCTCAGCGAATCTGTTCAGGAACGTGTATGGGCATGAGAGGAGGATGTCAAGCGGGAGGTTAAGCACTCGAAGGCAATACCACGTCGGGACTTGATAATGTGTCTGAGGACATTGAGACGAGGGGAAAGAGTAAAATTTAGAGTGGGAAATGAAGGCGCGATACTACTTATATGATGCAGAGTGGACATAGTGAGGTCCTGTGCTGCTAAGCGAGCCTTGCGATGATACATGATGCATGATGGATTAACCTAACCACAGCGAACAGCGCAAATGTCGGGCGAGCTGGTCTTAGGCCTCGGTCTTCCTTTTTTATGTTATAGACTATCAGTCGACCAGATGCAGAAAAAATTCAAAAACAAAACACAGCGTGCGACAACCTCGTTTTGTGTGAGTGAAAAGTTATGTTCGGGTATGATGGGGATGGTCGTTGGCTAGTGACAAGGCTTGGAAGTTCGGAAACAATATGGATTTGCTTTCCTCGCACCTCGTCCGGCACAACGTGACCCAGTAAGGGCAAAGCGATCTCACGTCTCACGTCTGTTTATGTATTGTAAATAAAACCGCGCAAACTAGCCAATTAAACACCTTTCGGGTGAGCTGCGTGTTGTGATCCACCATCAGAGCAGGATCCACTGACCGGATGGAGAGAAGCAGTGGGAAAAATATGTGCATCGTGGCGACCACAAGGGCAACAAAAACAGTACGTACTGTAACCTGAGACGTGGTTGATGTCAAGGTAATGTGATGCTAGCGGGGAGGAATTGTAAACGTGATTTGATTTTTCTCGGCATTCGGGCCCGAGTACATCAGGTCCCCACGGAATTCACGATGAAGCCTCTTTGGCCACGCCTTTGTCTCTGTCCTCTGCCTTCGAGACGAACAAGCTTAGAGTGGACTCGGAGAGATTGAATATTCCTCTTTTGGATTAGTTTTCACTGCAGGATAGAAGTTGGGGAAGACCGGATTTGAATACTCATTAGTGAAATACCGTACAGCAGAGCTCGAGGTGGCTCAGCTGGAGTGAGGACGAACGTAAGCATGGTAACGGTCGAACTAAGTTACAGTAAACGGAATTTAAATCTTCGAATGAATGCGGCACGTGCCCATACTCGTCTGCTTATGTTTTCGACTGTCTCAAAGGACAAGACTAGGGACCAGACCATGTTTCTTCCGCCGCCCTGTTATTCGGGATCTACGATGAGACCAGGTATTCCGACCCTCATCCCAGTCAGCTCCAAGTCGCTTCGGAAGTCACCCGCCCGTCGCGTCATCTCAAACGCATGAACACCAAATCCGGGCCATCCACGATAGAGAAACACCGCCCAATCGGGCCAATCCTGTGCAGTCTTCCTAATTATTTGTTTGTCGCCAACTACAGCATTACACACAGGAGCTAACGTTATTTCGCGCTCGATGTAGGGCTGCGTAAGCGGGGTCAATGGTGGTGTGGTCTAGGATTGCTGGGTGCGCAATCAACTACTATGCCAGCGATTCTCCGCTTTAACACCAAACCTAGTGTGACTCTCAATGAGTATAGTACAAACAGGAATGCTTGACCAGGGCACAGCGCAAACAAAATGATGCCGTAGGACCCGCACAGTATCATACGATAAAGCATGTTCGAGTTAGTGCGAGCAAGCAGGACAACGACATCCCACAATTCCCTCTCGTCTGCACTCAGTCACATTGCGTCCCCTAATACTAAGAGCCGGGATTATTGTACTTCCTTTCCATGGTGTTGTACGCGCTCGAAAGTGCGTGCGTGAGATTCGTGTGGCAGAGCGTGATCCAACTCCAAAAGGGGGGGAGGTAAGAGGTTAAAGTGGGTGACAGGACTGGTCCTTCAAGTGCCTCGGCAGCCTGACTCTCAGGACAAAGGGAATACAAAATGTGAGTACTAACTCGGGGGGAAAACGATTCTCCTTATTTCCTGGAAACATGCTGGTTTAAGTACAGAAGATAGTACCTAAGCTGAAAAGGAAAGGCGAAACGAGTACTCGTAAAGAGAATAAAAGCATATGCAGGATAGGCAAAACAATACGGACCCGGGCAACGAGGTGGCATGAGGATGATCGAGATAATAAATTGACAGTTTCGGGCTCAGCCAGGTAGCTCGCCTTACACCTCCCGGGGGGTCAAAATTTTGACCGTCCTCGGTCAAACTCTTCTAGAAAAAAATCGCCGGTTACAGCGCTGAAAGTAGAGAAAATATCAAGTAAAACGTAGGTAGCAAAGGTGGAGCGACGAGTGAGGACGAGGGTGCATATGTCTTTGACTTGTGTCCACGTGTGATCTTGTGTGGTGCTCAAATGAGTACTATACCTCCGGGATCAAATACAAAGCGTGCGACGTGCTGTGTGAACTGCGCGGGCTGAATGTAGCGTTATCACCTAACGCTGGTTCGACTTGAACTGGTCTGTGACGTGATACTCGAGTGTATGGATGAATGTTTGTAAATCACGGGCAACTTAGCTAAGTTGCACTGCCACTAGGTCGCTTCAATAGACACTAGGGTATCCCAAAGGATAAGCTTCAATCGACTGATTGGAAAGACGCGAAGAGGAGAGAAAGAGACGATGGTGATGATTCAAGAAGACCAAGCTGAAGAGCCTTGGTCTCGACAGTATCGTTTATATACAGTTACTCGCTGGCTTTAAAGCGCAGCTTCGAATCCAAACCCTAGTACCGCTATACTAGTAATGAGTAATAGTCCATTCTAATAATACCTGAAACACCGGCAAGCTCAAACACCGGCGACGCGTAAGTGTCCATGACTAATAACGGCTTACTATCGTAGTCATAACCAAGTAGTAAGCGTCCCGAACTCCGAGACCTCGTAAACATGATGACAAGTAATCCGCGCGATGTCAAACCGTGACACTGAAGCCGTGGTGCGGGGACATAGCCTGACTTGAGATTGCCGTTCTGACTGTTGCTGAGGTCTTCGTTCTTGCTCTGAATCTTCCGCGCATGGCTGAAAAAGGTCTTCAAAAGGCTGATGGGTGTCAAAACTAGAGCCTTGACGGTGAAGAAACTGAATGCGAAGATGAAATGAAGAGAGCTGTGACTGGACGGAAAGAGCTGTGACAAAGAGGAATCCGGGATACCAGATGCGAACATTGAAGAAGGTTCAAAGACTTCGTAGACCGACGCAGGTTCTTGCCATTTGAACCGTTGAGGAACCGGGCTGCTTGCGACTTGCTGTGTGACTTCGAGTGGGCGTGGCTGCGAAATCGAGGGGATGGTTGGCGAAAATGGGATGAGCTCGATTTCGAGAATCCGAGAACCTGAGCTGACTGGCGTGGCTTCAAGCGGAACGGAAACTGGGTCGTCTTGCATTAGTCCGGTGAGTCGTTTCAGTGGAGGTGAATGGGAGTGGGAGGAAATAGCCTGAGGAACGTTCAACTCAGAAGATTTGAGGGACGGCGTCGGGACAATGGGAAGAATTTCGCTGAGCGACGACTTCGAAGGATCAAACCTCGAACTTGAAACTTCGACCGTTGAAAGAGAGCATGCACTGGCAGGGGAATGATCAGGAATGGAGCACTCGAGCACAGACGGTGACACGGGCAGGGCATTTGCTACAAAGGGCGAAGGCGTGGACGAAACTTCAGATGTCGTGACTTCGAGCGTCTGTTCCTGTGGCGTCGATTGGGGCTGAATCGGGGCGCTCAGGCTGGCGACTCCGAGTGTTGAAGGGAGGAAGACGAATTTGCACGATTCCGAAACCGATTCCGTTGACGAAGGCGGTTGGTCTGGGGACATGGCGACGAGCACGTGGTAAGGCATCGAAATCTCCGGCGAAGGCGAAACCACAATAGCCAGGGACGAAGGCAATGGCATAGACGAATGTTCAGCAGGGGTCAAAGATGCACGCAGGGGTAAGCCGACAGTGGATGGCGAAGTATCCGAAGCTAAATGCAATGACAAAGACGTCGTGGAGGGAGCCAGAGAAACGGACGGAACAGCAGGATCTGTAGGAAGCATGCACAGGGACTCAGAGACGATACTAGTATCCGGGGATCCAGGAGAGGCGGTTGATGACTGAGGAACAGAAGTCATTGGTGCACATCGCCCAGGCTCGGGCTCGGTGTGAAGATTCCGAAATTCCGACTCTGATCTCACTAGGGAAGATAGGCACTCAGAGTCTAAGTCCGACGGCATCGAAGTTGGCACGGGCGCGATCGATGAAAGGGGAGTGATGGGCACGTTTTCGGTGACATCGCCCGTGGACAAAGGGATGGGCGAAGATGGAATGGTAGATGGAATGGATGAAGGCGTGGACTCGGGCTCGGGCTCGGGCTCGGCAACAACATCAGCACGTGGGAGAACAACGTCTGAGGGGATCGGAGAGAGAGCAAATGACATCGAGGTGAAGGAAGTCGACGCTTGTTCAGTTGTGGGCTCACGTTCAGGGAAAACGTCAATGCACGAGGATTCAAGTGAGGACGAAATGGGTAGGGGGAGCGAAGTCAGCGGAGTGGTCGAAGGCACAGTCTCGGGCTCGGATTTGGGCTTATTGTTCGTCTCCAGGGGTGCTGTCGTGCGTTGAATCTCCGAAACCGAAGGCGAACACGAGGCGGGGAATCTGAGCTCTGAGGTCGAAAATGAAGACGAGTGGAGTGCCTGAGACGAGAACGAAGACGAATGAAGCTGGGGATATGATGTGGGATATGGAAGGAAGGGATGTTCATGGCTAACGCTCCGAGACTTGAACTGCGACTCTTGCGACCGAACCAGAAAGCGTTCTTCGTATGCAAAGACCACGCATGCACAATGGTATACGTCTTCGAATGGGAATGGGATGTCGAGTGGCTGGAAGGGGCGCTGGGCGAAGAGTCGACGGCGAAGTACTTCACGATCGTGGGGATGGAATCCGGACCAGAACGCTGCATCTTGATTTTCGTTTGTGAGGTAGCGTGAGTGGACGAGGGTGGCACTGTAGTCAAAGAAAGTCTGATAGTATTGTGATACGTCCGCTTCAGAGGTCATCCGGTGTCTGGAGGAGGAATCGACAAAGTTGCACAGCTTCTCCATTCTGAGTTTGTGATGCGTTATGGTGCTGCCGAAGGCATAGATGAGGGAATGGCGAAAGATGTCCCAGTCATATGAACGATACCCGGGAAGTTGTATGCAGAGATCGCGCAATGAGGAGGCCACATAGAGGATAATTGCATCAACTCGCTCCAGATCTGTCAACTTGCAAGAGTACGCGAGGTCTTTGAATTGCTCCAGGAAATCCTCAAAAGTGTCGCTGTGACCAGAAAAGTAAGGTGCTGATCTCGAGTGAGGCGATGGCATCGCTGCTGGTCCGACATGTGGTGCATAGTACGGGTTGTAGTCGTCTTTCGAGGAGTAATACATTCTGGTTAGTCAGTGCGATGGTTGGCGATAAGAGAGGCGAGAAATGAGGGGGACGAAAATGGAGGTATATGTCGAAGTTGTGGCTTATCGGGAGAGATCGCAGCTGATTTCGAAGGATCGACGAAGAGCAGGTCAAAACTGGAGGGGAAATAGATCGAATGATTAGAGATCGGAAGGAAGAAGCTTAGAGGACTTGAGATCGTGAGGGAGTGATCCGGTAGTGACTGGATGGTGAACGCTGGACTTCAGAAAACGTGGGAGTGACCTCGGGTGAAATCGACGAATAGAGGACCAGTGTCAGAATTAGAAGAAAGGTCAGAAGGTTCAAGGAATGCAGGGGGAGGAGGGGGAATCAACAGACTCTGCCTCACTGGGGCAGCCAGGTGTACGCGCTCGAAAGTGCGTGTGTGAGATTTGTGTGGCAGAGCGTGATCCAACTCCAAAAGGGGGGGAGGTAAGAGGTTAAAGTGGGTGACAGGACTGGTCCTTCAAGTGCCTCGGCGGCCTGACTCTCAGGACAAAGGGAATACAAAATGTGAGTACTAACTCGGGGGGAAAACGATTCTCCTTATTTCCTGGAAACATGCTGGTTTAAGTACAGAAGATAGTACCTAAGCTGAAAAGGAAAGGCGAAACGAGTACTCGTAAAGAGAATAAAAGCATATGCAGGATAGGCAAAACAATACGGACCCGGGCAACGAGGTGGCATGAGGATGATCGAGATAATAAATTGACAGTTTCGGGCTCAGCCAGGTAGCTCGCCTTACAGTGTTCACTGATCAAGCTCAAGCCCTATCGCGTTTTCACCTACTATCGTGTTCTATCGACTGGTTCCCCACTGCAAAGTCTACTACAGCCAATCCCCTACCCATGCCAATCTTATTATCCTCGCGTCCTGACCTCCAGGGCTCCGCCGTAGTTGCTCACCACACACAATTACAACTCACAGACACAGTACTCCTCGTGGCAGCACTATCATTTTTTCTCGTAATGAAATAGGCTGTTTCGAGGCCAGGCCCACCCGGAATTTTGTGATTTCACTGTACTTGTTTCCGCTACCAGCTCAATGAGATAGGCTACCCGCATTCTCCGCGGCTCCTATGACTTCGGGACTTGACGAAACGCGCAAGGTGCGCTGCATAACCCACAGGAACAGAATAAGGTTCCAAGACTAGAAAAGTCAACAGATTAGACTAAGGTACTGTACAAGACGGTACCCGAGAGTATTTTGTGACTTACTTTAAGAAGCAATTCTCTTGAGGAAGCTGTTCGTGTACTAGCATGTACTACTGTAGTGGTCCAGAACGCCCGTCACTACCCGGGAAGGGAGGGCCTGCGTAAAGCCGAGGAGGGCTAGAGAACCGGGATAGTGGGACTCTTTCTAGTTAGGTATGGTTTAAACCGTCCTAACAGGCCTGGGTATGGTTTTAACCGTCCCAATTTTCTGAATTTTTCCATACGTTACACCGCTCCTCTTCTCGACCAACTACCCCACCACAGGGCCGCGCCACTACGCCTACACCGTGTCGGATCTCACAACCGTCACAACCGCTACTGTACCACTGTCGTATAAGCGGGATATAAAACTGGATTCAAAAAAAAAAAAAAAAAAAAACTACCCGGGAAGGGATAGTAATGGGATAGTTCAGAAGTATACGTTCCTGTAGCGCTACTCCTGCGAATCCGTGGCCCGGTAATGGGACTTGGATTCCGCAGTAAATTACTTATACCTGGAGCTACCCACTCACTCTTCCTGGTTTCGCTCCATCACGAGGGCCTGAGTAGACGACTGAATATCTCTACCGCAAAGTCATCCAGCAGGATCTATGCCTTAGTCCAAGCCTTGGTCGCAAGTGGCCATCAGCAAAACTGCACCTGCTTAATGTTGTCTTATTGTATTTCGCTTGATTTCGCCTAATATAGTAACTGTGCCTGAATTATGGGTTAAGCGATCGCTTAATCGCTCCCAACTTCCCAAGCGTCACAATACGAAATAAGACAGGTTAATCTCGTGCAGTTTTGCTGATGAACTGTTTTGTACCTAAACTCTTTGGTGCCTATGCGGGCCGGATTGAGGGTAGAATTCCTCGGTGATTGGTACTGATTGGGTGTGCCACTAACATTGATGACATAAATATCACGTGTCTGTGATTGTCTGTCACCGAGGGGGCGGGTTACAACCAAATGCCACATGCCACAAACATTTCTGTGAGAGAGAGAGATGCGCCGGGGTAATTTCAGGAACTCGTTCAAGATTTTCTCCGATCCACCAATCACATAGCCTCGGCTAAATTCGATTACTCATCTATCATCCACTCCCTCGGCGACACTCCCCCTGCGCTCTCTCTCTCTGAACGTCTGGGAACGAGACTAACTCCCTCCAGCACCGTGCTTCCATTTGCTGCCTTTGCCACTGCATAAGCTTTGATGCGACTACAGTATGAGTGGAATGAAGGCGGAATGTGTTCCGTCAGCCGGATTTTCACAGGTGAATTAGCGTTTTACAATCGCTTTTATCTTTAAACTCAGGGCTCAACATTCAACGTTCAATTCGTATGTTACTATTTTCTTCGAGGTTCTCTCCGCCGTGCCTAATGACTGGCAAGAACTTTCCTGACACTCTTCAAATGCCAAGACTTTCCTTTTACGACCTGTTTGGGCTGTAAGGAGCCTGAGCGCATCAGATGACAACAACCGGTTGAATTTACCACAGATCTGGGCAAATAAATCTGTCCAAAAATGTCATCTGTCAACTACTGTAGATCAACATCAGAATGAACTTAGGGTGAGGTACAGTCTTCATTTTCTTCAGAATGACCGTGCCAGTGGTTATCATCAAAGTTCCCGATATGTTGTGCAGCATTTACAAGGTATATCACGTCTTCGATGTCTCTTCTTGTGCCAGTGCACACCCACTTGTATCTGAGCCCTAATCCCCCACCATGGCTACCGAGCAACAACCTTCATCCCAGAGTACAGGCAGCGCTACCCCAGCTCCAGAAAAACCTACATATAGCGACTCCTCTGGGGCCATTTTCTCTATGTACATCGACAGGGCAAAAAAGTTTGACAAGGAAAATGTGGATAATTGGGATGGACATGCAAAAGGGATCCTCCTCTTTGTACGCTCCTACTCCTCTCCCAATCTCCATGTGTGTTTCTTGCTTAGAGCCCTTTCGCTTTCCAGTCAGGTATCTTCTCCTCCACCGTGGCTACTTTTATTGCTATAAGTTACCCGAACTTGCAGCAAGATCCCGCTGCCATTCAGTCCCTCCTCGCACAGATATCCCAACAGCTTGCCAATGCGACCACTAATGGTAGCCATACTGACAATGTCAGCCAATCTACCCAAATTCCCTTCGTCCCTCCCTCGTCGGTAGTATTTATCAACTCAGTCTGGTTCCTCAGCCTTGTGCTCACCCTCACATGCGCGCTGATTGCCACGCTTATGCAAGAATGGAGCCGCAGGCACCTCCAGATGGTTCAACGGACACGTGCACCCTATCTGAGTGCCCGTATCAGAGAGTATTTTGTGCAGGGCGCAAGGAAGTTCGGCATTAATGCGCTTGTCGAGGTGCTGCCCACCCTTCTTCTATCATCGGTGGTGTTGTTCTTTGCCGGGCTTGTCGTCTTTGCCTTTCGCGCCAACCATATCGTCGCCTACTTTACCCTCGCAACCGTGGCATTCTTCTCCCTCTCATACGTCACTCTCACTCTAATGCCACTCTTATTTCCCGACTGTCCTTATCACACGCCGCCGACGTCCCTTATCTGGTACGGTTACCAAATCATCCTATTCATCGTCTCCTATGCCGCCCATCATTGTGCAAAGGGACTACGCAAACTGGAAAAATTAAAGGGTGTAGTTAGGCCCACTACCGAGGAAACAGTCAAGTCACTCGAGAACTGGCATGGAACCAAGGCTCGGTCCATCAAGGAGGGCCTATTTTACAAATTCGAGAGCTCGGCGATCAAACTTGCCTCGATGGACATGTACCTCGCGGCGCTCAGCTGGACGCTCGGCCTACTCGATAAGGATAGCGAGCTGGAGGAGTTTGTTTCAGGGATACCTGGCCTGCGTGAGTCTGAAGCGTTGGCCCCGTACAAAAACGACAATGACCCTGAGCGCACCATTCGCGCGGTGGTCGCGGCCTTACCTGGACCCACGAGCTTCCACGCGCCGCTCCCGTGGACTATCATCCGTCTTGCGCAGCGGGCAATGACGAGTTGCCCTTCGGAGCCCATCCCACGGCAAAGAATCAAGGCGTGCCTGAAGGCTCTCTATTTCATCCCTGGCGCGATTCGTGACCTGCTTGTTCCGTACTCTGCCAATAAAACCTACTGCCTAGAGATCCTGCCGCTCCTGAACTCCATCGAGTCGCTGGAAATCATTGACGAGCTGTGGGATACTCCGAGAGATGACGTCGCGCTTTCTGTCCGGTGCGCCGCGGCCGTGGTCTCTTCGTTCATGATTACCCCACCACGTTCCACGCTAGATAAATTCTTACCATCCAACGTCCCGTTCATCGGGGACATCCCATCTGGCAAACTGTTCTTGTCTAAGCGACTCGCAGGCGCTCGAACTAGCGCGAGTTCTGGTGTTGCCACAAACTCTGACTTTCATAGTGACAATGCGCGACTACAGAATATCGGATGCTCCCTGGAGCACCTGATAATGATGCTTCGATACATAGAGATGCCTTGGTGGGCGACAGAAAGTGCACAATCAATTAATCAGGAGCGCTGTGTTCTCTCCGATGCGCGGACGATGCCAGTTGACCTTTTGGGGCCTGGAGGTATCTTCGAGCAGCACGGCAACCGCGAGTCTCCCGCGTTCGTTCCCGCTGTGCAACAGGACCTCATCATACTCACGCTCGAGATAATCTCAGAGTATTCAGTCGCGGGCGCCACCCCGTCGCAAGGCGATGCGTTCCGAGACACTTACACAGAGATCCTTGAAGTTGCGCATTCTCTGACGCTGCTACAGACTCCAGAACAGTCACATGTACAATCTTTCGCTCAGGCTTTGACGAAGTCGCTGCTACTGTCTTGGGGAACATCGTTTCCACGGCCTCCGACGCAGGTTCTAGGGCCGACTCGCACATTGTCACTGCCAGTGCCACACCATCTTAGTCAGTCGCTGGTGCCCCAGTACCAGTTGTTGGCATCGTCATTGCTACAGCCAATGCCACAGTTCTTAGCACAGTGTATACCACTGTCACAGTCGCCACCGCTGGCACGAGAGACTACACGCGCGGCATCGTCTTCAACGCATGTGGACGGCGTCGAGATGGCTACACGCGTGCCACAACAAGTTGGGGAAGGTGTTGGCATTCGCCCTCAGCCAGACGGCCAGACGACGGTGCACGATCATGATCCTCATCCTCTCCCTCCTACACCCGCTATTCCACAGGCCGCCGCATCAGCGGGTCCTTCCAGACTCTCCCGCGTGTCTTTTTCGCTGCTGCCGCCGCCGTCTTTACTGCCTACAGCCAATCCCGGAGACCGCGGCCTTCCGGATTCGACAGGCGCGCTTGTGTGAGTCAGTGCGGTGACGAGACGTGACTATGCTAGGTTTGACTGGTCGCAATCGCGTGCGTAAGGTACGACAGACAATCTTCATCCGTGACTTCGAAGGTTGACGGAATTCATTTGAAAACGTAGATATAACATTGTAACGGAAGCGCTTCGTAGGGTCCTGTATCCCACACAAAAACGTTCTTCAAAAACAAAAAAATTATTCTCATCTACATTGTTTCGTTTTTTGTGCTCTGACTGGACTCGGATACATTAGGCCTAGTCGACTTCGCTTTCATCTAACAGTACATGGTCTGCTGCCGGTGAACCAATTGTAACTTCCGACGTTGAACTTTGCTAGTGTACGATGATTCTCCAGTGCTTATGTATATCGAGTTACTAGTAATCGATGATCGATAACACTCTCCGAAATCTTTACTGTACTGTCAAGATTCTATCACATGGGATGAATGTGACAAGTCGGTATGGCGTCATGAGAAGCCTCTATCGCTTCAGATAATGATCAGGGAGAATCAAAAATAAGTGATAATTTAGTTGCGGGCGCTGATAATATTAAGATAATTTCATAGTAAATTAGTTCTAAGTTATGGGGGACCTAAATAATATGTGATAATTTGAATAATGACTACTAATCTTTCGATGGCGTGATCTAGTTGAGCCCCGCTAGCATTAAGAACCGCCTGGTATAAAACCCCATCGTACTAGTCATGTTGATTGATATATTATCTCTGTCACTCTTTTGAGTCTTTTCAAATGGGCCGCCCCACGTAGGCTCAAATCGCGCCCTCCGTTCCCCTTCCGTGAGCCACTTCTTGTCCTTCTCGAGCATAGTCTTGCGTAAACAAAGTATGTATTTATCTTCCTCAGGTCGCCCTGTCTGTTTTTATTATCTGACCGCCTCATAGTGCACTACCACCCAAACATATATCCCGCTTCTTCCCTTGCCCAAATCGAACCCATCGCGCTTTTGTGATGTCGGTACTGGATTGGTGTACTGTTGTTATTGGTTGATCAAGAAACAAATGGGATCAGAGAATTGAACTGAGGAACGGGTACTAGTGACCATCGATCAGCGGTGATCACACGGTCGGTGAGGTCAATATGCACGCGTGGCACCAGATCACACTCTAGCTGGCCCATTAGTCAGTCACTGAGCCACCGCAGCTCTTCCACTTTTCATTCAAGGAGTTCGCAGATATGAAGGTTCTACGAATGGTTAATGTGTGCGGATCTTCGTGCTGACGAACTCCTTGACTGAGAAGTGTGAGACTTGGGTGATTTAGAATCCTTTCATTGGTTCTTATTCGCTGCTGCTACTCCTATCATTCGACCAGGAGTGAGAGAAGCCGTGCATAGATAGAAATGGGGCTTCACTTCAGACTGTCTAGACAAGCCAAGCCGCCGCGTTCAGCATACGATACTATCTTAGTACACATGTAGTATTCCAATCATCTCGAATCGACAAGGTCACCCGCAGTAATTCTCTGTGCATCAAACTCTGCCCTGCTCATTGCTGATGTTATGGCCAACTTGCGTCTGCATCTATTTTTCCTCCGACCTACTGGCTCTCACGCCAATGCAGCTTGCTCTCACGTAAATTCCCTTGAATCATTCCGCATTTGATACGTAGTCTGCACAGCAGAGCACCTTTCAGTGGGTAGAAAAAGGTCCAGCCGCCGCACAGTGCCAGTGTTTTATTTTGATGCTACGCAACCGGCCTGCAAGCTGCGAGCCGAATTTTCCCACTCGAAGAAGCGTGTTGGGTGTTGGCTGACTCAACTGTGAACGTTCACTTGTGAGTCACTGGGCCACTAATTCGGGCACTATAGTAGAGGACACTGCATGAGATTGTCCCGTTCCGCTCTTGGTTCCGCGTCTGAAAATAGTTGCATTAAACCTTCCACGATTCGTGGCGCCTTCCAATATTGTAGCGTGTAACTGGTGCAACTGCGGTCAAACGAACGCAGAGTCGAGTTTGGAGGATTGGTTGACGGCACGAATGGTATTGCTGGTCCTTGCAGTTGAGTCGGCGCTGTTATCCAAATCGGGTGTTTTTGAGGCCGAATGAGGCCGTACTTTTGAGGTTAGGGCCACGGGAAACTCCGAACTACAACAAGCAATGGGTGAGCCAAGGGGTGAGCGCCGTGATCTGCTGCGGTACAACCATCACTGCGAACAACGACCTGAACGTGCCATTGATCCCCAGGCTGCGGTATTAAAATACACCCTCTTCAAAGCTCCAATTTAAGAGGTTCGCAGCCTCCTCAAGTTCCAGACGGCCTACCCAGTCCCCATTTGCTGCGGGTAGCGCAAGACAAGCTTGCGAGTTGGCGCCCGGGCTACCCAATTTGACACGATTTGATGCTGCTGAGGCTTTGTGAATGCGCAGCTACCCCCCCGCTGCTAATATGTCGACGTCCTTGGGTCCCACTTACTACATATGCACTCATTGCGACGTTCCTCCTGCGGAAGAGCGGACTCTATGACCGTACCTAGCCCTCATCCTGGACACCTCCGCAGCCCTATCTAACACCTTGGTACCAGAACACTACGCCGCGAGTTTGCTAACCACTAGAGTCAGGTGCACCCTTTTTTCTGCGCTGCTGAGTTGCCCTTCAGGTCTCCGCAGCCGCAACAGCGTACCTTAGTGTACTTAACCCGCCCTCTCCAAGCGATAGACCTACTCGGGCCTTATCACTTTTCTCTCTCTCTATTCTCTCGCTTCTCAAATCAGCTTTTTGTTTTATCTTTTTACAATGCCCCCAAGAGCAGACCCCGCAGATGCAGGTCGTGGTCGTGGTGGTCGCGGTGGTGGCGACCGTGGTCGTGGTCGTGGTCGTGGTGGAGGAGACAGAGGTGGATTTCGCGGCGGGGACAGAGGTGGATTCCGTGGCGGTGGTCGGGGTCGGGGTCGTGGCGAGCGCGGTGGTGGTCGCGGAGGCGGGGACCGCGGCTTTGGTCGCGGCGGTAATCGAGGCCGCGGCGGTGCCCCACCTGCCGGTGGTCTTCCCACCGGTGGGCCGCCGCTCACGGTGGGTCATGCGGGCCCCTCGCCTCTTGCCGCGGCGCACGTCGAGGCCGTCGGCATGAGGCGCCCCGGCTATGGGAACGCGGGGACGCATATACGTCTCATTAGTAACCACGTTGCGGTCCAACTTACTGAAGGGATGATCTACCAATACGATGGCACGTCCAACTCTTGACTTCCATCCCTTGAGAACGTGTAATTAACAATATTTGCCACACTCCGTGACAATTTAGTTGGTGAGTTAATGAACGGTTTTGAATCGCGCGGACGACTGATCATGATCCAGTCATTCTTCCTGACAAGGACCGCCCAGTGGAATGGAACCATCAGATCATCCGTGCCCTACAAACCCAAGTTGAACCCCTCCTCTCCACTCAGCCGGGAGCGTATGATGGAAAAAAGAACCTCTACACAACCTGCGACCTGCAGTTTGAGAATGGTGCACAGGAGGTAGGGTTGTTCGTTCTGTTTCTGGTCCTTTAGCTCACCTTTCCGTCGTTTTCAAGTATGTGGTACCTATACCTCCATCCCCGGGGGAGGGAGGGAGGGAACGTCAGGATCCGACGTACAGGGTTCGATTGACCCTCGTCCAATCCATAAATCCGGAGTACGACGCTACTATGCCTTTTTTCCATTGAATAGACTGATACTCACTCAATTTCCAGAGTCCTGCAGCGCTATGTAGACGGCGAGCAGAGCCGCGACAACTCTGTTTCGACCGCCTTGATGGTAAGTGCAATCTCCTTCCGAGTTTCTCGCTCATGAACGTTCTTTCCGCATAGGCACTCAACGTCGCCATTCGCATGGCGCCTAACCAAAGATACCCTCACAATGCGCGTTCTTTTTTCACTGAAAGAATCAAAAGAGAGATAGGAGGCGGAATTGTACTTTGGCGCGGATACTTTCAGTCCGTGCGGCCTGCAATTGGTCAGATTTTAATCAACGTCGACACAGCGACTGGTGTCATGTACAAGCCCGGAAGACTGCTTGACCTGGCGCTCGAATTCATTCGACACCCCGGTCAGCCAAACGCCCTCTCACCTCGGCACGGCCTGCCGCCGCGCGAAATTATGCGCCTACAACATTTTCTTTCTGGAATCAAGGTCATGACTCCGTACAGTCCACTACACCGGGGGAGATCTCGTCTCGTCAAGAAGCTGACTCGTCTGGGTGCCCGGGACCAAGCTTTCGAACTTGGAGAAGCGAAAGGATGACCGTCGCGGAATTCTTTCGTGCCCGATACAACATCACTCTCAGGTTCCCTGACGTGATATGCGTGGAGGTGAGTGCTTGGTCCTCACTTTCAGAGTACGTTGACTCAGCGTCCTCTAGCTCTCGACTAAGGCGCAAATCCCGCTAGAGCTCTGCGAAGTCCCACCCGGTCAAATTATACGCAAACAAATGAACCCAGACCAGATCAACTCCATCTTGGAATTTTCGACCATGCGCCCTCGTGAACGCTTTGCGAGCATCCGCGAGGGTTTGAACGTATGTCTTTTTGGTGCCACGACGTCAGTTTCTTCATTAACTCTTTGCCACCAGGTGCTAGAGTATGGGCAATCGGAATACGTCCGCCAGTTCGGCATGACCGTTTCGGACGAATTAATGAGTGTCAATGCTCGCGTCCTCACACCGACGAGACTGAAGTATCATCCTACCTCCAAGAAGCCAGACGTCGTACGTCATTCAGTCCCTGCTTTGTACCGAAGTAGTCCTATTGTCTCCTCGCCCAGACACCGACAGATCGCGACGGGACGTGGAACCTGTGAGTTTATTTGCAAGTCGCCTCTTGACGCTTACTGACGTTCCGTTTTTGTTTCGTAAAGAATCGACAAGAAATTTTACAAGCCCGTCTCCTTTGACAACTGGATAGTTGTGATCTACGAAGGCCAACGTCGTTTCAACCAGCGATCAGCAGACAAGATGATAACCGACTTGGTTCGCGCCTGTGAAGCTGTCGGTATGGACCCATTCAAGCGACTTTAACCCCTCTGCAGTCGCGCTGAAGTGTCGTAGGAATAACCATCAGTCATCATCCGGCAATCGTAAATTGGGAGTCAGGACATGGGAACATTGGTCGAGTCTGTTTCGCTTTACTGGCTTACTTTCTCCGAGATTTTCTGACTGTGGCTACAGCAACTCACCTCGGCCTGCGAGGAGTGTCAGCGGTCCACCAAGAGTTTACCCAAGCTCATAGTAGTCATACTTCCAGATAACGGCAATGACATATACAGGTCGGTAAAATTGTAAGTGCCTATTGTCTGTGTCAGTTGAACTCTGGTTTTTATGCTCACGTTGTCTAGCTTCGGCGATGTTGCGGTAATTGATGCTCAATTAACGCAGCACTTTTTCGTGTGCTGAGCCCTCTTTTAGAACGGAATCCCTACGCAATGCATGAAATCTTCCAAGTGCTTCAGTGCGAAACAACAATACTACGCAAATATCACACTGAAGTAAGGCACCACCCGAAATCCTCTCTCCATCAGTGCGTTGATGTCCACCCTAAAGAATCAATGTCAAACTCGGCGGGATCAACCTCATCCCAGAGTCGAGGGATGCGCCTTTCCTTACCGACCCCGCAAATCCAACTATGGTCATGGGTATGTCACCATCCGTTACAGATCCGAGACTGCGCTCATGCGTTCGACCGATCAGGCGGAGACATCACGCACCCACCTCCGGGGAACCGCGGGCGCCCATCATTTACCTCCCTGGTAGGAAGTATCGATGCCAATGCAGTGCAGTATGCCTCTAGAATGTCGGTGCAGTCGTCCCCACGGGAGGTCATCGAGGACCTGGAGAACATGTGTGTGGTGCGTGCTTACTACACCCTCTCCATACGAACGCGAGTGATAACGCGGCAAACGCCAGCACCTGTTTAAGCGGTACAGAGAGTCCATGGGAAAACTCCCCAAGCGTCTCTTGTTCTATCGCGGTGAGTATCGCGCCTCTGTTTCTGCAAGCTAAGCCGATCCCGTGTAGATGGTGTCTCTGAAGGCGAATTCGAAGCGACGCTTGGGGAGGAGCTCCCCAGCATCCGAAGTACGCCTGCATTCCCGTTACACGCATCTCGTTCGTTTACCTAAAACCTTTTTGCAGGGGCCTGCGCGCAGCTCAACTTCAACCCGACCATCACGCTCGTCGTCGTCGGCAAAGATCACAAATATGTTTTCGCTCCCGAGGCGTCCCTCAACGGCGGGCCTGCCGAAGGCAGCAGCCAGCAGCAGCCGCAGCAGCATCGAGGAGGCGGCGGCGGCGGTCGCGACAACCCGAACTGCCCGCCAGGCACTGTCATCGATACTGACGTGACGAGCCCCGTCGAATGGGACTTTTACCTGTGCAGCCACCAGGGAATCCTCGGCACGAGCAGGCCTGCTCACTACAACGTCCTGCTCGACGAGAACGGCTTCACGTGCGTACACAGCCAGTCCTCTCATTTTAATACTAAACTTTTTGTGGGTTTCGCAGGGCTGATGGAATCCAAGCGCTCTCTTACGCTCTCTGCCACGTATATGCGCGCTGCACGCGCTCCGTCTCTGTACCTGCACCCGTCTATTGTAAGCAGGAGCCTTCTTAAACGCTTTGCGTTGCATACCTGACCTGACATTCCCCGCTGCAGACGCACATAATGTGTGCACACGCGCTAAGAACCACTATGATCCACAGGGCCAAGACCTGTTCGCGACTGCATCGGACACCGTGTCGGCTGCCCCAAGCCAGGCTGCGGCTGGCCTGAGCGAAGAAGATTCGTGGGTAACAGGCTTCCAGCAAACGCATGAGCAGATGGGGTCGAAAATGTATTTCTGTTGATTTGGAAAAGTCGATTGTCTCCGTAGGGCCTTGAGCCACATTTCATACCAGTCACTCGTCGGAATTCTGTAGCCACCTAACATTGTACTACCCACCATTGCACCCCTTATATTGATACATCGCGACAAAGGAATTAGTAAATAGACCACCGCATGGGGTAATTCGATACCCAAGCACCAGTTGGAGTACAGCATATAGAAATTTCCAATGCAGAACAAAGGACGTATACTGTAGTACGAAGAATGATATATGATACAATCAACAACTACACTCCGCCTCCCCCCCAGCGTTTTCCCTACCACTCCACTACCCGACGTCGGTCGGTCTTACTAATACTTAAAAGAGTCTTCACAAGACCATCCTTCGTGACCGCAGTGGGATCGACATTCGCATGTGCGAGGTCGAGCATGTTAGACATTTACGTTACCTAATCCTGCGCTCTTCAAACAAACACCGTCAGCACGAGCCCCCATTCGGAGGAAATCAATTCACTCGTAGGTTGACGGCACCGTCAACCACATCATCATGGTGTCCTGATCAACACCAATCTATCCATCCTGCAGCACAGGCGCTAAATACCGTCTTACCGCCCCTTTATATGCAACCGGCACGCCGTACCCAACTACAGACTCCATCCATCCTCCCATGTCGGACACCACAGCGCCATAGTCCGCGGCAGCAGCCGTGTAGGAGCTACTCGGTGCCGGCGAGTTAGGTGCCGTTGAGGAGGTGGACAAAATGTCGTATAGCCCACTGCTGCCGCCAAGGTCCACGCTCAGCTCAGATGACTACATTGGTAGTGTCGCGTTATCGTTGGTAGAGACCGTCGAAGGCGACGAAAATCCGCAGGAGGAGGGAGTGGAGATGAGGAAGACCCGAAAGACGCCATGGATGCGCGCACGCGCGCGGAATACAGCGAGATGCGGGGGATAGGTTCGACCGGTACGTTCGCTCGAGCCGCCAAAAGGAATGTAATTCCTTGATATGGCTTTTGGAAGAGTAAATTCTCCTTTGCGCGTGGTGGTGGGCGGGGAGGAGCGTGATACATACGCCATGATCGGGCGGGCGCGTAGAAGATGACGGGTGCCGCCGGAGGTGGTGCCGCCGTGCTTATTCGCATAGATGGGTGGGGGGAGATTACGACGCACTCGAGACTTCTGGTAGGCAGAAGACAGAATCGGGCAAGAGCGTTGCAGTTGTTCGATTGGGCTTCAAGAATCAAGTTGGTGGATGACGATAGATCTTCGCTTTCGCGCTTATTTGAGGCTGGGCCCGCTGCAGGTGCTTCGAGACTGCCAGCATTACTCGGATCGAAGAGCAGGTCACTACCGAAAACTCGTGGGTGTCCATGTCGGCACGTCATATGAGAAACTAAACTCACCGAAGACGTCCAGCGATAGACCATCGAGTCTCGGCCGCGTCGATAATCATGAGACACTTCCGAATATCCTGCATTTCCTTTACTGGGTCAAACGTTGTGCCCTTTCTCTTCGCGCCCCACAAGCTCAGGAAGAGAACGACAGCCCCTTCTTGTCCTGCTCGTGGTGATAAAATGCCGTATAGCCAGACAGGAAAATGAGAGATCGGAGCTTCTCATATTCACCGCCACTAGTAGGCCCACGTCTCTCATAACAGTGTCCATTTAGTAGACAGTATACGGGTTGAGATCTTTGAGAATGCAACTGGTCTTGCCGCGTACACAAAGTTCTTTGGTGCCGGCGGCGGCGATCACACGGCCGGTGAGGCCGGTGAGGTGAGGTGAGGCCCCTTTATATAATAGACGCGTGGCCATCAACCAAAAAAAATATGCACGCGTGGCACCATTTCTGGTGGCAGCACATACGTTCACGCTCCAACCAGCCCCATCAGTCAGTCACTGGGCCACTGCAGCTCTTCCACTTTTCCTTCAGGGAATTCGCAGATGTGAAGGTTCTACGAAACGCCTTGTTAGTTTGTGCGGATCTTCATGCTGACGAACTCCTTCACGGAGAAGTGTGAGACCTGGGTGGCTTAGGATTTTATCAGAACCCATGTTCTGATTCGCTGCAGCTCCTATTATTCGACCTGGATTCACCTCAGACCGTCCTAACAAGCCGCCGCGTTCAGCGTACGTTACTATCTTCGTCGACAAATGTAGTATTCCAAGCATCTCGAAGCGGCGCGGTCATTTGCTGTAATTATCTGTGTATAAGATTCAATGCACAACAAGCAGTCACAGACGACGATCAAACTGTGTCTCACTCTTTGCTGATATTATGCACAACATGCGTCCGTATCTATGTTTCCTCAACGGTCGTTATCAAGCCATTGGCTCTCACGCTAATGCAGCCTTCTCTCATGTAGATTCCCTTGAGTCATTCCACAGTTGATATGGTCTGCACAGTGGAATGCATCCTTACAGAGAGTAGAAAACATCGCAGGGCCAGCGTTTTGTTTTGGATGCTGCGCAACCGGTCTGCGTGCTGCGAGCCGAATTTTCCCACTCGAAGAAGCGTGTGCCGGTTAGACGTTTCCTGACTTATCGTACGTTCTCTATGAGTCACTGGGCCTCCGCTTCTGATAATAGATAGCATTAATCCCTCCGCGATTCGTGGCGTCTGCCAATCGTGTAGCGTACATTTGGTGCAACTGCGGTCAAACGAACGCAGAGTCAAGTTTGGAGGACTCATGCTAGTCGGCGCTGGCAACTTTGGTCTTTGGTTTTCTAAAAAGGGTGGCCGAGGACCGAGGACGGCCACGGGAAACTCCGAAATAATAAAGAATTACCGCTGCGGTACAACAATCTTTGTGCCATTGAATAACGACCAGTACGTGCCAATCCACATGCTGCGGCGTATTAAGATAAACCCTCTTCGAAGCTCCAAGTTATAAGTTTCGCAGCGTCCTCCAGGTCCAGACTACCCACCTGACAGCATCCCTTTGCTGCGGGTAGCGCGAGACAAGCTCGCAAGTTGAGCCTGGGCTACCCAACCTGACCTTGACAAGGTTCGATGTCATTAATACATTGTGAGTGCGCAGCTACCCCGCGCTGTTAATATGACGATACCCTTGGGCCCTGAGAAAAAGCGAACTCTATGACGGTACCTAACCTCGTCCTGGGAGCCTCCGCAGCCGCATCTAGCACCTTGGTACCAGAACACTATACGCCGTGAGGTTAGACCACTGAAGTCAGGTGCACCCAGCTTTTTTCTGCGCTGCTAGGCTGCCATTTAGGCTCCGCGGCCGCATCCGCGACATCGTGCCATCGCGTACTTAACCCGCCCTCTCCGAGCAATAGTGCGCCCCTATCACTCCTCAATCCCTCTCTTCCTATCACTTCTCCAACTTCGAATCAGTGATTCGTTATATCTCTCTTTTTTAAATGCCCTCAAGAGCAGACCCCGCTGAGGCTGGGCGTGGCTGTCACTGCCACGCGCTCTGTCTCCGTACTTGCACCCGTCTACCGTAAGCGACACACACACCTCTCCGCCCTTGCGTTGCGCGAGTGGTCTAAAAGTCCCCACTGCAGACGCACACGGGCACAATGTGTGCACGCGCGCTAAGAACCACTATGGTCCACAGACAGACCAGGAGCCTTCCAGCAGTCGAATGAGCAGCAGGGGTCGAGTATTTATTGAAAAGGTCGATCTTTTCTCCGTAGGGCTTTGGGCCTCACTTCATATCAGCGTCTGACACGCAATCTCGTAAAATTGTCTAATTCCGTTCCGTAACATTGTACCCGCCATTGTACCTCAGGGCCGCGGCCCGGGGTACTTGGTTGCCCACACAATAGGCCTGGAGGCACTGCCTTGGGCTGCGTACTATACGCCTCACAAATCAATTACCCATGTTTTTTTCCAATCCTAAGATACCTTTAAAAGATCAAGCACGAGCCCTCTGAGCACGAAGTCACAAGATTGAAGGACAATTACTACATTGTCTGCACTGAGACAAGAAGGCCATTTTTCCTTGCATTTTTCTCATGACAACCAAGATTATAACGCCCAAACAACGCCCAAATAACGCTTTGCAATTGTGACGATGTGACAGGTCAAACATAACTTCAATTATTATCGACACTAATACCCAATGCTGATACCCCCCCCCATTGATGATAAAGTACATCACGGTCGTTTCTCCGCAGGGGCTGTACTTCATATCAACGTCTAGTCACAATCACGTCAACCTCGAATTTCCGCAAGCAACATAACAATGTAACCACCCTTGTACACCTCCATATCGAAAGGGAAAAATAGTAAACAAACCAGCTGGCACGTGGAGTAATTCGATCATATACACGAGTACAATGGAGAATTGTAGATATAAATTGTGAGTATATGGTACATCGGTAAAACCAAACCTCAATGACACAGTCTGGATAGCACATATAAGCAGGAAACATACTAAGTTACTAGTACTTACAAAAGGTCGACAACCATACGCTACACCGTGACCTCCACCCCGCCTATTAGGCGCGCGGTTTTCCTAGCACTCTATGCGAGGTCACACGGTCACACATATTAGAAACTACATCACCCGATCCTGCAGCACAGGCTCCAAATGCCGTCTCATCGCCTCCTTATAAGTGACTGGACACGCCATACCCAGCATCAAACTCCATCCCTCCTCCCATGTCGAACGTTCCCCTATGTCTGAAGTCCTCAGCGGCACATCTGTAAAACGGACAGGTGGTCAGAGCCGGTCAGAACCGTTCAGAACCGTTAGCCGAGCAACCTGTTTTACACTGGCAGATGCAGTGTAGTAAAGGACGTTGCATGGGACTGTCCAGTTCAAATGCCGCTTCTGATGATAGATAGCATCAATCCTTCCGGCGTCTGCCAGTTGTGTAGCGCATAACTGGTGCGACTGCGGTCACGAACTCAGAGTCCAGATTGGAACATTGGTCGGCACTGGCAACTTGAATGGGTTGGTCTTTTTTGTCGGTCACCTTCTCCTTGTCTAAACAAGGTGTTTTTGAGGCCAAAATATAAGAATTACCGCTGCGGTACAATCACAACTGCGCCATTGAACAACGACCAGAAGGTGCCATTTATCCCCAGGCTGCGGTATCAAAAAAATCCCTCTTCGAAGCTCGCAGCCTCCGCCAGTTCCAGACGGCCCACCCCTCTGCTGCGGGTAGCGCGATACAAGCTTGCAAGTTGGAGCCTGAGCGACCCAACTCAACAAGATTTGATGGCGTTGAGTCATTATGAATGCGCAATTGCCCTCCGCTGTTGATATGTCGATATCCTTGGGCCCCACCTACTACATACGCACTCAAGCGACGTTCCTCCTGCGAAAGAATGAACTTTATGGTGGTATCTAGTCCTCATCCCGGGCGCCTCCGCAGCCTCATCTAGCACTTTGGTACCAGAACACTGCGCTGCCAAGTAGCGAACCACTATACCCAAGCGCACCCTTTTTCTGCGCTGCAAGACTTCCCTTCGGGTCTCCGCGGCCGCAACAGCGTGTCTTTGCGTACTTAACCCGCGCAATACACCTACTTGGGGCCTTATCACTTCCCCCTCTCTATTCTCTCGCTTCTCAAATTATTGTATCTTTTTGCAATGCCCTCAAGAGTAGACACCGCTGAGGAAGGTCGTAGTTGTGGCGATCGCGGTGGTGGCGATAATGGCGGCGACCGTGGAGGAGACAGAGGTGGCTTCTGCGGAGGTGACCGAGGTGGCGATGGTGGCGGCAATTGTGGCAACGATATCGACCACATCCCAGAACCCCAGGACGCGCATTTCATCACCGACCCCGCAAATCCAACGATGGTCATGGGTAGGTCACCATCTATCGCAGAGCCGCGACTGCGCTCATCCGCTCGGCCGATCAGGCGCAGATATCACGCACCCGCCTCCCGGGAATGGCGAGGGCCCATCCTTCACTTCCCTGGTCGGAAGTATCGATGCCAATGCAGTGAAGTATGCCTCTAGGATGACAGTTCAGTCTTCCTCACGAGAATTCATCGAGGATCTGGAGAACATGTGTGTGGTGCGTGCTTACTACACCCTCTTCATACGAACGCGAGTGATAACGCGGCAAACGCCAGCATCTGTTTGAGCGGTACAGAGAGTCCATGGGCAAACTCCCGAATCGTCTCTTGTTCTATCGCGGTGAGTATCCTGCCTCTGTTTCTGGGGACTGAGCCGATCCCGCCTGCAGATGGCATCTCTGAGGGCGATTTCGAAGCAACGCTCACGGAGGAGCTTCCCAACATTCAAAGTACGCACGCATTCCCTTTAACCACACCTCACCCGTTTACCTAAAACTTTGCTGCAGAGGCCTGCACGCAACTCAACTTCAACCCGACTATTACGCTTGTCGTCGTCGGCAAAGAGCACAAATATGTCTTCGCACCCGACTCCTCCCTCAACGGCGGGCCTACCGAAGGCACCAGCCAGCAGCAACAGCAACAGCATCAAGGCGGTGGCGGTGGCGCCGCCGTGACGAGTCCCATCGAGTGGGACGACCACCAGGGGATCCTCAGCACGAGCAGGCCTGCGCACTACAATGTCCTGCTCGACGAGAACGGCTTCACGTGCGTGCACCGCAAGTCCTCTCATTTTAACACTAAACTTTTTGTGGGTGTCGCAGGGCTGATGGAATTCAAGCGCTTTCGTACGCTCTTTGTCACGTCTATGCGCGCTGCACGCGCTCCGTCTCCATACCTGCACCTGTCTACTGTAAGCAACTCTCTCTCTCCCTTCTGCCTTGCATTACCCGACGTTCTCCGCTGCAGACGCACACAACGTGTGCACACGCGCTAGTAATAACTATCATGATTCACAGGCGGATCAGGAGCTGTTCACGGCCGCATCAGACGTCGAGTCTACGACCCCGAGCCAAGCTGAAGCTGGCCCGAGTGACGAGGATTCGTGGGTGACAGGCTTCCAGCAAACGCATGAGCGGATGGGGTCTAAAATGTACTTCTGTTGATTGAAAAAGGCGCTCGTTTCTCCGTAGGTCCTTGGGCAGCACTTCATATCAGCGTCTAGCACTCACGTTAACCGTCGAATTTCTGTAGCTACCTAACATTGTACCCACTATTGCACCCCTCATATTGATACATCACGAAAGAGAAAAATAGTAAGCACTAGGTATCCGCCTTGGCAACTGAAACCTTGCTTTGTCTTGTGGCCTTTTTCCGTGTGCGGTGCTTTTATTCGGGTGATCATCGGCATGATCTCGGAAATTTATTACGGGTGACGGCGGGTTCGAACTCGGAGACCACACGTTATATAATGACGTAATTCAGACCTTTCATATGACCCCGCAAAAGCAAGGTAATTAATGTTGTTTGCCTGTCTGTATACCCCCAGCACAAGCACGGTTAATTGTCAAACCTGCCGTACCCGTTGCATGCTTTTTCTTGGTATGATGGTGACCTCCATCTCCATCGGTGACCGGTAATTTCCGCGATCCGATAACTTGCCATCAACACATCGTGAGAGTGGACACATGTGGGCTCCCCTTGGTCTGTCTCTATATAATCGACTGTGTTGAGTCGGCTGGTTCAAGTTATACCCAACATCAACATGGTAGATGACTTCGGCCTCAGCCCGTCGTTTCTCGTTGCGTCGTTTCTCGGAGTATCCCTGATTATCTTTTGGTACAAGAAGGATCCTCTGGTCAGTCCTAAACCGTTTTGGTCCGTCCCTTCCATTGCTGATCCCACTGGGTGGTTTTCAGCTCGAAGCAATTCCCACAGTCGGATTCTCTGACCCTATTCTTTCGTACTTCTCCGCTCTCTGTTTCATCTTTAATGGCACTCTCATGCTCGAACATGGGTACGAGAAAGTATGTCTATGTCTTCATAGCGTATAGCCTTCCCCCATACGTAGCTGACGTTAATCCGACTCAGTCAAGACGAGGATTATTCAAGATTGCCACATTTCGGAGGTGGATGGTGGTAGCTTCGGGTCCTGAACTGATCGAAAATCTCAAAAAGGCTTCGGATGACGTCTTATCTCTGAAAGGACAAGTGGATGAGGTACGCCTACCACCTAGGGATGCTTCTTATATTTGTGACAACCATGCTAGTTCCTCCAGGCCGAATATACATTGGATCTATTGGTTATAGAAGATGACTATCACGCCGATATAATGCGTTCGAAATTGACAAGGAACTTCGCAGACAGTTTCAAGGAGGTCCTTGACGAACTCGTCCAGTCTCTCGATGCTTCCATCCCAGTACATGGTGACGGTGCGTGGCAAGTTTGTAGTTTAAACCTGATACCTGACGCTCATTTGGGACGAAGATTGGGCCAAAGTTCCCGTGACAGAAACGATTCAACGTGTGGTTTGCAAGACTATGAATTATGTGTTCGTTGGGCATCCGCTATGTGCGTGAAGCTCTCTGACACTTCCGCTCAAACAATTGTTAATCAGTGTCTCATAGGCCGAGATCAAGACTATCTGAATCTGAATTTGAACTTCGCGATTAATGTTGTAAAATTTGCGACGACCATCAGCATATTCCCGAAACCTCTCAAGCCGTATGTTTCCATATCCTTTCTTGAGTCTGTATTGTTTTATTGGACTCAGGATCGTTGCACAGGTGCTGTCTAACCTTCCATCGCAAATCCGACAGGAAATGGAGTTCATCAGACCCATGGTTGAGGATCGGTTTGCGAGAATGGAGGAGTTTGGGGATGATTGGGACGACAGACCGGTTCGTCTGTCCGCTCTGCTCAATCAATGTTATCATTATCGCGAAGGTACAGAATGACATTCTCATGTGGTTCATCAGTGAAGCCAAAGCCAAAGGAGTGGAAAGATGTCTTGAAGACATTTCACGACGACTGCTCACAGTCAACTTTGCAGCTGTTCATACGACTTCTCTTGTGAGCTTCACCGATCTCCTTATGAGCTACTAATCGCGAATACATCCAGACGTTCGTAAATGTACTATACCGCCTTCTTCCCAACCGAGAATATGTTGAGCCTCTCCGCCATGACGTCGAGAATGCGGTAGCGGAGGAAGGCTGGACAAAGGCCGCGATAGACAAGATGCACAAGATCGACACCTTCGTACGGGAGACCCAACGTCTGGATAATCTAGATGGTGTCCGTTAGATTCCCCTGGCCGAACCTCAGTTACTGATGCACTACTTCCTTTTTCCAGTGACGATGAACCGTCTCGCATTGCATCCATTCACATTTTCCAATGGAATCACTGTTCCCCCGGGTACGCTGATCGCTGCCCCGGGTGGCACCATCCACAAGGACGGAGAGATCTTTTCAAACCCCGAGCAATTTGATGGCTTCCGCTTCGTGAAGCTCCGTGAGCACAATGTAGATGCCGTGGCAAGGCACCACGCAGTTTCTACGTCCGTAGACCACCTCACTTTCGGTTATGGGCGACATAGTTGGTGTGTGTTTTTGCCTCGACTCGTCGCAGTCACCCATTTACTCTATTAGTACTGGTCGCGTCTTTGCGATCAACGAGATCAAGGTTCTACTTGCACACATGATTTGTAACGTATGATATCAGGCTTGAGGATGGAAAGCAGACCCCAGGCAGCGTTTCCATTGGATCATGGCGCTTCCCAGGGAATACGAACGCGATGTTCAGGATGCGCCAAAAGTGAGAGGTTATCGAGGGTCGTATTCTTGGGTTTATAACAACGAGGCTGTGCTTTCTTCTTAACTATCTATTGTGCCCCCATTACTGTGTACTTTGGAGAAGGCCTAGGCGTGTGCCGATGTCGTACAATACCTGTATTTCTTGGCTTGCCCGTATTCAAAGCTTTGAGAAAGACCATCCCTTGAGTTATAACCGCGTTACGATGATGAATTCAACTTGTATGCCAACAATGACTGTAAAGACAGAGACGCAGTGCCCATCTATTCAATCTAATCAGACCTCATGACATTAGATCTTACTGAAATCCTCTTGATCTTCTGAGAAGAAAGAAACGCATTGGTTTTCACTAAAACTTTCAGAACCTGGTAGGAAATGGCTCGCATTCACAGCCTCATTATGTCCTGCAAGTTCGGCTCGACGATTCCCATGTCATAGAAGAAACACAGCTCATCAACGCCCACAACTACCATTAACCATATCGACAGATCGGGAACATATAACCCACCGGCTAACTCGTCCAACGGCAAACTCGACAACATGTGTATCAGCAAGCGGGAGATTAGGTGCAGCCCTCGCCAAAGTACTCGGATGCCCATTCGTCGATGCGGCCGGCCTGCATCCTCAGACAACCAAAGACGATACTCAACGTAGAGCTGCTGATACATTCGATGCGGAGCGCGCGCCATGGCTCGTGAATATGCTCAGAACGGCCCTCAAAGCTGCCCAGAGCGATTCACGAATGGCACGGCAGGTCCAGACTCCAAAGGTGGCATTCTCAGAGCTCAAGGAAAATATTAGGAGGTGGAAGCAAAGCTCGATTCGCCTGCTCATCCGGTGGTCAGCGCCCGCGACTGGCGGCCAAAGGCGGCATGCACACCTGAAAAGGGAAGCGTAAACAGATAGCTGGCACGGCATCGTACAGCCGCCGCGCCATCGGGCTGAATAGCGGGTCCAATCTGCTGCCGTTACCATCATTAGAGCATGAAGGCAAAGAAACACTCACAACACTTTGAGTCTAGTACGCCCCCACCGTGATGGTAAGATGGCTTCGCTCGAGTAATCTTTAGAGTCGTTACCAAGTGTGTGTCAGATCTTTCGCGTACTTGTTGAGTTTCAGTCTCGTCTCATCAGGTGGTCTAGTTTCTGTAATAGTATTTCGCGCGTCGCAGGACCTGCACATCCTTCGTCATGCCAATTCCAGGTCGCGGGCTCAGGGACTCCTGTCCTCAATCCAGAGCTAACACGAAGCCAGCCAGGTGCAGACTCAGGATATGATACACGCGACATGGACATGGACATGCCAGTGCATGACTCGTCGTTTAATGCGGAGTCGAGTTTGAGGCCTTGAGGTCTGGGACTGGTCGGCGCTGTAACGGCAACTTGAATGGGTGGGTCTCTAAATTGGTGTTTTTGAGGCCGAGGCTCAGTCCACGGGAAATTCCGAAATAACTGCCCGGTCTGAGCCGGAGCGAGGCACGAGCGCAGGCACAGAGCTGAGTCTTTGTGCGAATGAACCAGGCGGCACGTGCCTTATTGCTTCTTCCTCCCATACCGTGTCCCTCCCTTTTTCTCGCATCCTCCGGTTCAAAAGATCGGTGCTCGTCTCTTTCTCCCGCCCACCGCACCCAGATACTCGCTGTAGAAGAAGGATAGATGATAAGCTCGCAAGTCCGACGCTTCTGAGTCCGCGCCGGGGGGTCCCACCCGCCCGTCGCGACCTCGCCTCGGACACAAGATCACTTATTTTCGGTCGTGAAGCGCTTCGCGCTTTCAGCCCACTCGCTGGCATCTCGCCCTCCCTCGTATTTCCTCATCTAGTTTTCTTCACTCATACCCCAAGGCTGTGTTGTCGTAGTCGTAGCTAACACCTCCATTCTTAATTGCATCGGCCTCGCGCCCCATGTCTGCCGCCCGTGCGTGTTTCCCCCCCCCCTTTTTCTCTCCACACCGAACAGCACCGCACGGGCTTTCACGTCCCAGCCCGCAAGGTAACGATGCATAAAGATAGCTGGTACAGATGCGCCATTGCAGAACGCGTCATTTCTCCCCAGGCTGCGGCATCGAAATACACCCTCTTAGAAGCTTCAATTTATGAGTTTCGCAGCCTCCTCCAGGTCCAGAGTCCAGACGACCCACCTGACAGCACCTCTCTGCTGCGGCCCTGCGGGTGGCGCGAGACAAGCTTGCAATTTGGCGCCCAGGCTACCCAACTTTACATGATTCGATGCCATTGACGCAATGTGACTGCGCAGCTACCCCCCCCGCTGTTAATATTTCGACATCCTTGGATCCCACTTACCACATACGCACTTATTCGATGTTCCTCCTACGAAAGAACGAACTCTATGACGGCACCTAGCCCTCATCCTGGGAGCCTCTGCAGCCTTATCTAGCACCTTGATATCAGAACAATACCCCGAGATGTTGCTAAACCACTAGTATCAGGTACACCCAGACTTTTTTCTGCGCTGCTAGACTGTCTTCTAAGTCTCCGCAGCCGCAGCCGCAACAGCGTGCTATTGCATACTTAAACCCGCCCTCTCCGAGAAATAGTACCCCAATCATGTAACCTCAACCTCCCTCTCTTCCTATCCCTTCCCTTTCTCCGACCACGAATCAGTGATTCGTTTTATGTTTTTTTTTTTTGTTTTGAAATGCCCTCAAGAGCAGACCCCGCTGAGGCAGGGCTTGGCCGTCACTGCCACGCGCTCCGTCTCCGTACCTGCACTCGTCTACTGTAAGCGAGACACTCGCATGGCGTGCCGCGGCCGGATCTGACACTCCCTGCTGCAGACGCACACTGGCACAATGTGTGCACGCGCGATGCACAGGTGGGCCAGGAGCCTACCCTTCACAGCCGCGTCGGACGTCGTATCGACAACCCCGAGCGACGAGGATTCGTGGGTGACTGGGCTTCCAGAAGATCCATGAGCAGCAGGGGTCGAGGATGTATTTCTGTGCCGATCTTTTCTCCGTAGGGCCTTAGGCTGCACTTCATATCATCGTATGGCACGCAATCACGAAATCCGTATCAATGTACCTCTCCTCCCCATCCTCAATTGATACATCATGTTTATCCGCAAGGCCCTTGGGCTGCACTTCATATCTGCGTCTAGCCACAATCATGACAACTTCAAATTTCTGAGAAAAATAATAAACAAAGCAGCACTTGTAGTAATTCGATACACGAGCACTATGGAGAACAGTAGATAGAATTTTCCAAAGCAGAGGAAAGGACGTATATCACGAAGATTGAATATATGGTACATCGGCACAAGCAAACCTCGAAGGACGTAGTAACAAGAAGCAGAACCAGATAGCACATGTACATAAAATACACTACTTAAAGAAGATCAACAACCCTACGCTACTACACCTCCACTCCGCCTATTAGGCGCACGTTTTTCATAACACTCTACTCCCCACATAGGTCTCAAAGCTTTCCTACGCGCCCATCATCCGTGACCACGGCGGGATCGACGTTCCCATGTGCGAGGTCAAGCCGACATATTAGACATAGTATACGTTACCCAATCCTGCGCCCTTCAAACGCCGTCGGCGAACCCTCAAAAGGAGGAAGAATAAACGCACTCGTAGGTAGATGGCATGGTCGAACACATCATCCTAATGTCCTGATCGACCCTAATATGTCCATCCCGCCGCGCAGGCGCGAAATGCCGTCTCATTGCCTTTAAGGCTTGCCAATATTCAGTAAGCGACCAGCATGCCGTACTCGGTGCCAAACTCCATCCCTCTTCCAATGTCACGGTCGAACATCCCCTAGGTCTGAAGTCCGCAGCCGCAGCGGTAGTAGAGGACATGCATGGGGTTGTCCAGCGATCATAGATAGCACCAATCCTGCCGCGATTTGTGGCGTCTGCCAATTACAGTATGTAGCGTATAGCTGGGGCGACTGCGGTCAAACGAACGCAGAGTCGAGTTTGAAAGATTGGTCGGCACTGGCAACTTGAATGTCTCGTCTGTTTGGTCTGTCACCGTCTCCTTGTCTAAATTGGGTGATTTTGAGGCCCAAGCCCGGTCCACGGGAAACTCCGAAATAACCAAGCGTTACCGCTGCGGTACAAGTTGTGCATTTAATCATACGCACAGAGAATTACAGCAAAGGGCCGCCGCTTCGAGAAGATTAGAATACATGTATCGACGGAGATAGAACTGGTCGGCACTGGTAACTTGAATGGGTCAGTCTTCTTGGTCAGTCTCTTGTCTAAATCGAGGCCAAGGCTCGGGCCACAGGAAACTGCCTTGTCTAAGGTTCAGTGAGAAACGAGTGGAAGCATAGGGCGAAATATTTCAGTGAACGTATGACGCGGCAAGTGTTTGAGCATCTTCGAGCGTCACTACCTTACGGTCGAGGCCCAGGTGCCACATGAAAGGGGAGAAAAGGGGGCGCGCTGCACAGGCAAGCAGATAGGCGTAGTGCCTGAAGAGAATGCAGGGGGAAGGTCCAAAGGTTGCCTGAGTAGCAGAGAGAATGGGCGGAAGGACGAAGTGCTTCTCGATCGAAATGGGGTTGTCTTGTGTCCAAGGCGAGGTCGCGACGGGCAGGCAGGGTCACCCGAAGCGAGTTGATGAGCGTCGGAGACATAGGTCTCATCATGAATCCTTTCGGCGAATTTTCTGGGAGCGGCGGGCGGAGAAAGAAAAGAGGTCCGATTCTTTGAACCAGACAGAACGGAGGAAAAAGAGAGAGCGATGGGCACGTGCCACCTGCAGTGGCGCGTTCGCGCGCGCCATGACTACGCTCTAAGTTATGCCTAAGTTACGCTCGTGCCTCGCTTCGGCTTAGTCTGGGCACTCCCGTTCATCTTTTCCGTACTGCCACCTGTCTACCCGAATCCTTAACTGGTTCGAAGGTCAGTACTATTTCTTTTTACCCACCCGCCACACCCAGTAATTTTCTCTTTGGGGTCGGTGATGAGGCCCATGTCGTTTGACCCTCATCAACTCGCCCCGGAAGGTCCCCGCCCGCCCGTCGCGGCCTCGCCTCGGAAAAACCCTCATCCCTGATCGAGAAGCACTTCGCACTTCCGCCCATTCTCTATGCAAGCTGCCGACATCTTTTATTATCTGGTTCTAGCTACTAACTTGCGCAAGAAATAACACGGAGAGCAAAGAAGTGGCTCACAATGATCCGAAATAACCAAGAATTACCGCGGCGGTACAACCATGCCATTGAACAACGACCAGAAGGTGCCATTTATCCTCAGGCTGCGGTATCAAAATCAATCCCCTTCGAAGCTCCAAATTATGAGTTTCGCAGCCTCCTCTAGTTCTAGACGGCCACCTGGTCCCTCATCTGCTGCGGGTACGCGAGACAAGCTTGTAGGTTGGCGCCCGGGCTACCCAATTTGACAAGATTTGATGCCGTTGAGGCATTGTGAATGCGCAGCTACCCCCCGCTGCGAATATCTCGACATCCTTGGGTCCCACTTGCTACATATGCACTCATTGCGACGTCCCTTCTGCGGAAGAGCGGACTCCATGACGGTACCTAGCCCTCATCCTGGACACCTCCGCAGCCCTATCTAGCACTTTGGTACCAGAACACCACGCCGCCAGTTTACTAACCACTAGAGTCAGGTGCATCCTTTTTTCTACGTTGCTGGGCTGCCCTTCAGGTCTCCGCAGCCGCAACAGCGTGCCTTTGTGTACTTAACCGGCCCTCTCCAAGCGATAGACCTACTTGGGCCTTATCACTTTTCTCTCTCTCTATTCTCTCTCTTCTCAGATTAGTTTTTCGTTTTATCTTTTTGCGATGCCCCCAAGAGTAGACGCCCAAGATGCAGGTCGTGGTCGCGGTGGAGGAGACAGAGGAGGATTTCGCGGAGGGCCCGGGGACAGAGGTGGCTTCCGTAGCGGTGGTCGGGGTCGGGGCCCCGGCTATGGGAACGCGGGGACGCCCATACGTCTCATCAGTAACCACGTTGCGGTCCAACTTACTGAAGGGATGGTCTACCAATACGATGGCACGTCCAATTATTGACCTCCAACCCTTGAGAACGTGTAATTAACAGTATTCCTCCACACTCCGTGACAATTTAGTTGGTGAGTTAATGAACGGTTTTGAACCGCGCGGACCACTGATCATGATCCAGTCATTCTTCCTGACAAGGACCGCCCAGTGGAATGGAACCATCAGATCATCCGTGCCCTACAAACCCAAGTTGAACCCCTCCTCTCCACACAGCCCGGAGTGTATGATGGAAAAAAGAACCTCTACACAACCTGCGACCTGCAGTTTGAGAATGGTGCACAAGAGGCAGGAGTTTTAGTTCGTGACGTTGCTGGTTCTTTAGCTTATTTTCCCCTCGTTTTCAAGTATGTGGTACCTATACCACCATCTCCGGGGGAGGCAGGTCGTGAACGCCAGGATCCGACGTACAGGGTTCGATTGACCCTCGTCCAATCCATAAACCCCGAGTACGACGCTACGATGCCTTGGTTTCCATCGAATGGACTGATACTCACTAGATTTCTAGAGTCCTGCAGCGCTATGTAGACGGTGAGCAGAGCCGCGACAATTCTGTCTCGACCGCCTTGATGGTACGCTCAATCTCTTTCCGAATTGCTCGCTCATGAACGGCCTTCCGCATAGGCACTCAACGTCGCCACTCGCATGGCGCCTAACCAAAGATACCCCCACAATGCGCGTCCTTTTTTTCACTGAAAGAATCAAAAGAGAGATGGGAGGGGGAATTATCCTTTGGCGCGGATACTGTGCGGCCTGCAATTGGTCGTCTTTTAATCAACGTCAACTCATGTACTATATCCTTGTGAATAACGAACTTTTGAATCAATTTGACCCGATCGATGGGAAACGAAGGTGATCGATTGGAAACTACAGTACATACGTGCCACTGGGCCTCATGGAGCTCAAACGGCCGTGCACTAAAGTGTCGTCAAGAGTCTGCCGAAGCTCATATATCTCATAGTTGTCACACTTCCAGATAACAGCAATGACATATACACGCCCGTCAAATTGTAAATGCATATTATCTTATCTGTGTCAGTTGAACCCTGGTTTATCCTGTCTGACTTCGGCGATGTTGCGGTAATTGACGCTCAAGTTACACTTGTTCTCATACCAATGCAGCTTGCTCTGACGTAGATTCCCTTGAGTCATTCCGCAGTCGAGACGTCGTCCGCACAGCGGCGAGCATCCTGTCGAAGAGTAGGAGATGACGCAGGGCCAATGTTTTGGATGCTGCGCAACTGGCCTGCGAGCTGCAAGCCGAATTTTCCCACTCGAAGAAGCGTATGCTAGTTGGATGTTGCCTGACTTACGTTCTCTTATGAGTCATTGGGCCTCCGCTTCTGATAAAAGATCAATCCTTCCGCAATTCGTGGCGTCTGCCAATCGTGTAGAGTATACACAGAGTCGAGTTTGGAGGACTGCCAGGGTCGGGCGGTGTCTAAATTGGGTGTTTGTTTGAGGCCGAGGCTCTGGCCACGGGAAACTCCGTAATACAGTGACAATGAATTACCGCTGTGTATTGTACTGATCAGTGTGCCATCGAACAACGACCAGAACGTGTCATTCCCCAGGTTGCGGTATCAAAATACGCCCTCTTCGAAGCTCCAATTTATGAGTTCCGTAGCCTCCTCCCGGTCCAGACCACCCACCTGACTGCACCCCTCTGCTGCGGGTAGCGAGACAAGCTTGCAAGTTGACGCCCAGGCTACCCCACTTGGCAAGATTTGATGCCATTGACGCAATGTGACTACGCAGCTACCCCCCCGCTGTTAATATGTCGACATCCTTGGGTCCCACTTACCACATACGCACTTATTCGATGTTCCTCCTGCGAAAGAGCGAATTCCATGACGTACCTAACCCTCATCCTGGGAGCCTCCGCAGCCTTATCTAGCACCTTGGTACCAGAACACTACGCTGCGAGTTTGCTAACCACTAGAGTCAGGTGCACCCAGACTTTTTCCTGCGCTGTTAGACTGCCCTTTAGGTCTACGCAGCCGCAGCCGCAACAGCGTGCCATTGCGTATTTAAACCCGCCTTCTCTGAGCAATAGTACCCCATCATGTAACCTCAACCTCCCTCTCTTCCCATCCCTTCTCTTTCTCCGACCGCGAATCAGTGATTCGTTTTCTCTTTTTTTTGAAATGCCCTCAAGAGCAGACCCCGCTGAGGCAGGGCGTGGCCGTCACTGCCACGCGCTCCGTCTCCGTACCTGCACCCGTCTACTGTAAGCGAGACACTCGCGTTACTTGCCGGATCTGACATTCCTCGCTGCAGACGCACACTGGCACAATGTGTGCACTCGCGATCCACAGGTGGGCCAGGAGCCTGTCCTTCACAGCCGCTTCGGACGTCGTGTCGACAACCGCGAGCGACGAGGATTCGTTGGTGACGGGGCTTCCAGCAGATTCATGAGCAGCATGGGTCGAGGGTTTATTTCTGTCGAAGTGTCTGGCACGCAATCATGAATTCTGTATCGTTGTACCCACCATATTACCCGCCATTGTACCCTCACCATATTACCCGTCATTGTCATTGTACCCCCGCCATTGTACCTCCGCCATTGCACCCCCACCATTTTACCACCCCTCCCACCCCTCCCCCTCCCCCCGGGGTCATATCAATACATCACGATCGTTTATCCGCAAGGCACTTTGGCTGTACTTCATATCAGCGTCTAGCCGCAATCAGGTCAACCTCAAATTTCTGCAGCAACGTGACACTGTACCCCTCCACATTGTAAGAAGAAAAATAATAATCAAACCAGAACGTGGAATAGTTCGATACACGAGCACTATGGAGAACAGTAGACTCGGATAGAATTTTCCAAAGTAGAGCAAAGGACGTATATTACGAAGAGTGAATATATGGTACATGGGCAAAAGCAAACCTCAAAGGACGTACTAGGAACAAGAACCAGAACCAGATGTAGTACATGACATCGAATCATGATACACTGCTTATGGATGATCAACAACCCTACGTTGCACCTACACCCTGACTATTAGGCGCTCGTTTTCATAGCACTTTACTCCCCACCTCGATCTCAAAGTCTTCCTACGAGTCCATCATTCGGGACCGCGACATTCGTATGCGCGAGATTGCATGTTGGACATGTTTTACGTCACCCAATCCTGCGTCCTACAAAATTACTACAAAAACAGTAAAAACACTATCAGCACGAACTCCCTCTCAAACAGGAAAAGCAAACACACTCATAAGTAGACTGCATCGTCGACCGCATCATCATCGTATCCTGATCGACACCAATCTGTCCATCCTGCAACACAGTCGCGAAATGCCGTCTCATCGCCTCCGTTACTCCATCTAAACGACCGGCACACCGCCCCCGGCTCCAAAATATGACCCTCCTCCCACGCCCCTAGGTCTGAAGTGGTCACTTTGTAATTGCAAGGTCATAAGACTGTCATAAGGCAAGGCGGTATTCCTCGGAATTTGTAAATAGGTTCAAATAACAGCTCACTGTCGCGTAAACGCGAACAAATAACAGGAGTCTGCTTGCGACGTCGTCCCTACTCATTCTTGTCGCATAAATTGAGCTGTAACTTTGTACAACATCTGTCTGTGCAAGCAAGGTTTTCGGGTCGACAGGGTCGACACCCGGTGCAGTAGAGGACATTGCATGGGATTGTCCAGTTCAAGTTCCGCTTCTGATAACCGATAGCATCCATCCTCCCGCTATTCGTGGGGTCTGCCAAATGTGTAGCGTATAACTGCGGTCAAATGAACGCAGAGTCGAATTTGGAGCGTGAGGCCGAGGCGGGAAACTCCGACCGAGATAAGCGCCATCTGCGGTACGACTATCTCTTCGTCATTGAACTTCGTCATTGAATATTGAACAACAACCAGAGCGTATCATTTATCCCCAGGCTGCGGTATCAAAATAAACCCTCTTAGAAGCTCCAAATTATGAGCTTTTCTGCCTCCTCCTGGTCCAGACGATCCACCTGACAGTACCCCTCTGCTGCGGGTACGCCGGGTAGCGCGAGACAAGCTTCCAAGTTGACGCCTGGGCTTCCCCCATTGATGCATTTTGAACGCGCAGCTACCCCCTCTGCTATTATGTCGATATTCTTGGGTCGCACTTACTGCATACGCACTTATTCGATGATCCTCTTGCGAAAGAGCGAATTCCATGACGTACCTAACCCTCATCCTGGGAGCCTCCGCAGTCTTATCTAGCACTTTGGTACCAGAAAACTACGCCGCGAGTTTGCTAATCACTAGAGTCAGGTGCACCCAGACTTTTTCCTGCGCTGTTAGACTGCCCTTTAGGTCTACGCAGCCGCAGCTGCAACAACGTGCCATTGCGTACTTAAACCCGCCCTCTCCGAGCAATAGTACCCCATCATGTAACCTCAACCTCCCTCTCTTCCCATCCCTTCTCTTTCTCCGACCACGAATCAGTGATTCGTTCTTTCTTTTTTTGAAATGCCCTCAAGAGCAGACCCCGCTGAGGCAGGGCGTGGCCGTCACTGCCACGCGCTCCGTCTCTGTATCTGCACCCATCTACCGTAAGCAACGCACTCTCCCTTCCGCCTTGCGTTGCGTGCCGGATCTGACATTCCCCGCTGAAGACGCACACTGGCACAATGTGTGCACGCGCGATCCACCCTCACAGCCGCTTCGGACGTCGTGTCGACAACCGCGGGCGACGAGGATTCGTGGGTGACGGGGCTTCTAAGCAGATTCATGAGCAGCATGGGTCGAGGGTTTACTTCTGTCGAAGTGTCTGGCACGCAATCACGAATTCCGTATCATTGTACCCCCCCCCTCAAATGATACATCACGATCGTTTATCCGCAAGACCAATTGGGATGTACTTCATATCAGCGTCTAGCCGCAATCACGACAACCTCAAAATTTCTGAGAAAAATCATAAACAACGCAGCATTTGGAGTAGTTCGATTAACGATCACCATGGAGAACAGTACAGTAGATGTAAATTTCCAAAGCACAGGAAAGGACGTATATTACGAAGAGTGAGTATATGGTACACCAAAAAAACCAAACCTCGAAAGACGTAGGAACCAGAACCAGAACCAGATAGCACATGTACATGAAATACACTACTTAATGAAGATCAACAACCCTGCATTACTACACCTCCACCCGACTATCAGGCTCTCGTTATTCATAGCACTTTACTCCCCACATCGGTCTCAAAGTCTTCCTACAAGCCCATCATTCGGGACCACGGCAGGATCTACATTCGCATGCGCGAGGTCAAGCATATTAGACATATACGTCACCCAATCCTGCGTCCTTCAAAAACAAACACCATCAGCACGATCTCCCCTCAAACAGGAAAAAAAAACGCACTCATAAGTAGACGGCATCGTCGACCACATCATCATCGTATCCTGATCAACACCAATCTGTCCATCCTGCAGCACAGGCGCAAAATGCCGTCTCATCGCCTCCTTATAAGCGACAGGCACGCCGTACCCGGCACCAAATTCCATCCCCCCTCCTCCTCCCATGTCAAACACCCCGCCAGCGCCATGCCTGAAGTCCGAAACAGCAGCGTACGAGGCACTCTGTGGCGGCGAGTTCGGTGCCGTTGCGGAGGTGGACGCAGATGCGGACGTAGACGACATATCATACAATCCGCTGGAACCTAGGCCCATGCTAAGCTCAGATGAAGATGACCGCATCGGTAGCGTCGCGTTGTCATTGGCAGATATCGTCGAAGGCGAAGAGAAACCGGCAGCAGGAAGTCGAGATGAAGAAGACCCGTAAGACGCCATAGATGCGGGCCGGGGCGCGGAAGAAGGCGGGGTAGTAGGTTCGACCGATACGGCGCTGCCTAGTCCGCTCGAGCCACCGAGAGGAATATAGCTTCCTTGATATGGCTTTGGGAGGAGTAAATTTTCCTTTCCGCGGGGAGGGTGATACATATCGGATGGCATAGCGGGCGCAAGCGCGGACGATGACATAGGTGCTGCCGGAGGGGGCGCAGCCGTACTTATTTGCATCGATGGGCGGCGGAGGAAATTGTCAGCTGGCATATTCGACATTTCTGGGTAGGCAGAAGACATCATTGGAGAAGCGCGCTGCGGTTGTTGGACCGGGCTCGGTGATATGGCGACAGACTGTTGACTTTCGTCGTCCGAGTCTTCGCGCTCGCGTTTATTCGAAGCTGGGCTATCTGCAGGAACTTCGAGATTGCCTGCTGTACTCAGATCGGAGAGCAGGTCACTACCGAAAAACTCATGGGTGTTCATGTCGGGCGATAATCGAGAAAACTAAACCCACCGAAGACGCCCAGCAATCGACCATCGAGTCTCGGCCGTCTCGAGAATCATGATACACTTCCGGACATCCTGCATTTCTTTCACTGGATCAAGCGTTGTCCCGGTTCTCTTTGCTCCCCACAAGCTCAGGAGGAGAACGACGGCTGAGGCAAATGCAGGAAACTGTGCAAACAAACACGTGAACAAGTGCATCGAGACGAGTCCGACGAACGAGAGAGAATGCACGCACGATAATAGCTGGCGATGTGCGGAGCGGGTACCTCTTCCGCAATACGTCAGCAACGTGAGTATATGCACGGGCAGCGCTCGCGCATATTGCGAGCGCTGCGAACGACAGAGAACTCCCTTTGCGAGAAGACGGGATGAACGGACGGTGGATTGCGATCTGTATAAAGTAGTATGCCGAGCGCAGATTTGCAGACTGTATAAAGAAAGTCTCGTCCTCGCGTTGGGGATCCCAACGTACTACAAAGAATCAGATGAGCACTCCGGAAGCATTTGCAAACGAAACCTACAGTGATCAGGAATTGAGTCGAACCAGCTATTCAGGGCCGAGTCGAGATCGGCAACAGTATGTTCTTCCCAGCCCTTTTCACGCGCACGCCGGCCAGTGATGAGTGTAGTCTTGCTGAGCGAATACTGTGAACAATGTCCTATGAGCGTCTGTCATTCCAGTGAATACAAGCAAAGGACCGACGATGGTACGAAGGGCGTGGGAGTGCAACAAATTTATCTTGATAAGGTAATTAAAATACGAAACCTTGCTCGGCTTTCCCGGAGGCTGTTTGAACGCCAAGGCCGGATTTGGGTGTTCCCAATACTCGTCGTCGCACTCGATTGGAAGCTCGACGTCATGGCTTCGGATCAGCCCGGATCAGCTAATCACATACCGGCGCCTTAACCACGAAACCCGAAGGCATACCTTTCCTCTGTCATCGCACAAGGTCGGCCGAGCGCAGAGCTCGTCCAGATATCGAGCATGAGCAGTACCCTGTAGGTTCGGAGGATCAACATGAATGACACGGCCAAGTGTTGGGATGACGCCTACCAGAACGCACGCTTCCAGAGCTCGTCCTCAACCGTTGGTCGGGCATTGGGTGACCTTCTTCGGTGAGCGCCAACATCCTGTGCAAGCCGCAGGCCAACGCCGACCATTATCCAACCCTCTTGAGGTGGAAGGGTACCATGGACATAGACCACAGCAAGCTATAATAACAGTTAGGCGCTGTCCAAACCCAGATGGTTACACGCACGGCGGCAACTTGCAGGTCATAGAGATCAGGCCCAGACAAAACAGTATTAGAGAAAGGTTCAACTTGGCTAAACCACTTCCAACCTGCGGAATGCCAGTGGCCGTTCTCCAGCAGGACTCGGGGGTCATTGGAAAACTTAGAGGCGGTGGCACAAACGAGTAACACAAGTGAAGCGAATTTCTCGTCCCGCAAGTGTACGCCACTATCAAACGCCCTTTTAAACGTCGGCCGATGCAGCAATGGCACCATCGGCGCAAGAACTTGGAAATAAAGAACGATTAGGTCCGCAAGGAGATCCGGCTCAGGGAAGTCAAAATGGCGTCTGCCAGACTGGTAGCGACCGCGTTCCCACTAATAAGTTAAGTCTCGATCAGTTTAACGCCTGGAAAAGTTAGTGGAGACTAACAGGGTGGAGATTCCAGAAGTCGTTTCTGCGTTGCATGTACTCGGGCTCAACTCCTGAGGACTCTCCATTGGTGGACTTTGATTTGATAGTTATGGCAGTACGCAGAAGATCTATGCCGCTAGATTTGCCAAAGTACCTTCGTGGGCTGGGCTGAAGACAGAGCTGCCTGAGACTTCCCAGAAGATCGTCTGTGCTCTCCTTGACGTCTGCTTCGCTATCCTCACTATTGCTTTCAGCTTCCGGAGGAGGGGCAGGGGAGGGGTACGAGGTGGAATCGTCGACGGAAGGACTGTTTGCTATAGATGACTGTTCTTCTGCCGTCGTATTATCAGGCTGGAAACCGCGAGCCCACCCGTCCAGCTCCATATCTTGAGAAAAGTCGCCATCTGGGTACAACTGGGCAGGAATAGATAAGAGTAGGAAGCTACAGGAGGTGAGAAGAACATACACGTGATAGCATACCCTCCATCTTTTCGAGACGGGTTTCAAGGCTATCGGCAAGTCTTAACGAAACAAAAGTGTCGAGAATAAGCAACGAGTGGACCGCATATATGCAGCGAAATATACCTTTTGGGAGGTCCTCGTACCTTTTCGAAGGCAGAGCGCTCAATACGGTGAGAGCAGGAGAGAATGAGAACGTACGGACCTTGGTTGACTCCGTAAAGATGCAATCGGTGCCTGAAGACGAACAATGTGAGCATTTTGAGCTCGATGGTGTTCCATCACCTGCAGAAGATTAGAAAGAGGCATGATAGCTAAAAAATGGAGCATACAGCGAACTGGATGACGATTGTATTACCAAGAACGTAAGTAAAGGGAGGAATAAATGGGGATATTGACGGACTCTTCTTCTGTCTACAGCGGTCGCATGCTCTTTGATTTTGGACACGACGTCTCTTTGTGGAATTTGCGTGGTGGAGAGGAGTCGTGGAGAGCAGATTTTCGTCCTCTGATGAGTGATTCATGGCAGCAGTCCAAGACATGGATAAACAGATATCATAGCTTCCGACCGGTTAACCTCCTGCCATCTCCGGCCCGATCCGAAGCGGACAATGGGCAACCGTCGTGCCTTTTTTATCCTCCGGTCATCGTCCTCGTGAGTCGCGTGCCTGGCCGAGTCTGCCTTACTCTTCCTCTCTTTTTCCCCTCTACCATTGCTTTGCCACTCATGTTCTCCTCACGACGACTCCCCTCTCCCCTCCAATTCCTCCTTTTCGTCACTCTCCTCCCCATTGCAGCGCATGGCTGTGCGTAGATCCGTGCCGTTTTACGCCCATCCATCATTGACCCACTTCCCAGATTTCATGGTGACATCCCCGACTAAAGGCGCTCAATGGGCCAATAACGGGACCTTTCCCGTCTCATGGGTGAAAGGCGTCTTGGACGGCGTCGATTACATCGACCTCGAACTCACGAGAGTGTCGACAGATGGACTGATCTTAATTGCCCGCGATAGTACGTCACGACCTCCGTCACGAGCCCTTCGTCCGTCCTAACGTCGCTCTAGTACCCGCATCAAGTGGCGGCATCAACCTTGCACTGAGCTCGGTGCCCGTTGCCGACGACTACTTTCTCCTTTTCCTTAACAGCACACACGGCATCATGTACGGCACCTCGCTGGCGTTCTCCATCGTCAACCCCGGTGCGGGCAATACCTCCGTCAAGCCCATACCCTCGAAGCCGACCGTGACCATCACTGGCGGGCCAAATCCAACGGCCCAATTCGTCGCTACCTTTGGAGCCTCGTCCGGCGCTGAGCGCGCGTGGCGACCGAACACTGCGGCAGTGCTGTCGGCGTGTTTCGTCTCACTAGCGATGTTCACTGGTGCCGTTGCGGTGTTGTAAGGCCAGACCGGATCATTTTTACCCCCCTCCCCATGGGCTGGGGCGGACTTCTTGGATGTAATGTGCGCCAGCGCACGACATATACCGCTCACTCGTTTTCCCTGTCCGTTCTCTTATATCGGTGTATTCTCAAAGGACTTTCTGGGGGTTATAGCCCTACGATATACGACCCCATTATATTATGCGACCCAGGGCTAGCACATAATGCAATCATGCTTATACCTAGACCTCATTATCCCCTTTCCATCCATCATCCACCCTATACCCTTACTCGCTGCTATCGGAGGCATTAGCCCTTGCGGCACACTGCCACCACAAGTCACCACGGCATGTGGTACCCGCGGGGGAAAAAAATTGACATGCAGTGGTCTCTAGCTGTCTTGTTCCCTGTCAATGTTCCATAGTACTGTATGCGCGCTCATATTGTAAATGCAAAGGCAACGCTTTCGAATTATTCATACAGTACTTAGAAGCGGAGGTTCCTCCCTCAGGCTCTTTTTACCTTCAAATTAAACAAAGGCGTGCCGCATTGATAAAACCGTTCCAAGCCGCCACCGCAGGTGAAACGCCAGCGACCGATCAAACCGCCAAATTCGCCAAACGACGAATAAATAAAGGCGGAATTCTAAACGACAATAAGCGCACGAATAAGCCTGACTCGACTCGGAACTGGGTTGTGGAAAGGCGATCGGAAGCGCAGACACGATTTGACCGGGGGTGGCCAACCCCCGTATGGGTGCGATATTTCTCGCAGAAGCTGCTGTGAGATCGAAGCACAGCAGTCGCTGACTGCCCAGGGTTTAGGTACGTGGCAACCAGTGCTGGGCAGGACAGGCGCCTAACGGTTGCCAAACGATTGCCGGATCGGATCGTCGCTTGCCGTTTGCTTCAAGGTTTGCTTGTTTTTTCTCTTTCTCACGGATAACCGTGCCATGGCACGCTGTAGATTCCATAATAAGTTACGCGTGGAAAAATGGAAGCTGGAAAAGGAAAAGATCGACTTAGATAGTGTGCAATCACTACAGCACTCCATCCAAGCCAATAAATGGTTCCTTTGCGCAGCATGACCCTTGATAGCTTGATCGGCAGATTGTCCTGTATGCAGCGAATTCGGAGACACTGCCACCGGCAGTGGACAACTGAAAGCAAGTCTAGGTGGCCCGCAGCTAAGACAGTTAAGTGGCCCTTTCTCGGGGAGGCATGAGAGTGTCCACGCGATCAGGAGTATTAGTGAGTTGGCACAAATATACATTTCTACAGGATTTGGCAAGGATTAGGTGCTGTGAGTGAGTATGAACTAGTCCAATAAATGTTAAGAGATAGCAAGTGTTTTTGGCCATCCAGTGGAGGTTCCGAAGTATACAGTATTCTACAGTACAGCTGCCGAAGGGTTGAAGAGTTTAGTTGAGATATAATAAAAAATAATAACACTCGACGAGCGAACCAGAACTAGATGCAAATGTCCAAGTAGAGGGAAATGTCCGAAACATGACTTCCAACCTTAACGCTTCTCGTCGCGATGTGTCGCGGATCTTCACAGTTGCTAGTACGCATTCAGAGGCCGTGCGGTGAATCTTCCCCTCGCGGTACCTCCCAGCATAGGCTTGCTCAAAGCTCGTTGGCGCACCTCGCGTCCACTCACACCAGATCGCCGATCCACGCGCTCATGGACCTTCCTCAGGCCCTCCAAATCGGTGACCGACACAAACCGGCGAGTGACGACGCGCGGAGTCAACGATGCCAAAGGCGTCACGATTCGCATTTCCTGCAACATGACGGCATTTCCAAGCTCATTGGACACCTTGTACGCAGCCCTGATACGGGATAAGGCCGACTCAGAAAGCACTGGTCCGTCGCTGGGTAGCGCAAGACTCGGACGCGGTTCCCTGGTGCCGCGTGCGGAGCTCGGATTGCGGCTGCGATCCTGTGGTTGACGTTTCTTCGAGGGCGCAAAGCTCCCACTGGCTGCAGAATACGGAGGAGGGGTCGGGGTGGGAGAGAGTTCGCGAGAGCGGTAGCTCGGTGGGTGGACCGAATCAGGAAGCGGACACCTTTCTTCGGTGGCGGCGGCGGCGGCACTACGGATGCAGGGCCGACCCATATTAGAAGCAGCATCGCTTGATCCTGTGATTCTATTAGGCCTGTTGGGCCACAGTTCCCGTGTCGGCGAAAGAGAACGTTGAATTGTGACCGCAGGGCTATCTGTCGCCGTGCATTCAACCTCCTGGGCGCCCGTGGCCGTTTCCTTAATCGGGTAGCTCTCCTGCGCTGCGCGAGACGAAGGCACAGATCCGATGACGTTAACGGCAGCGGTCTCGGGATGCCTTGTGGTCAGAGAGGCAGGTGCGTTCACCCGCCGAAAGAGCCACGGCGTGAGTCGTTTCGACCTCTCAGCCAGCCCCGACGGTGGTGGTGGCTCCGTAGTAGCTTTCGACTGGACTAAAGGTCGCGATCCCCAGCCTGAGGGAAGGTCCATGTCCAAAAAGCTGTGGAGATCTCCAGCACTCAGAGTGCGGCCGCGCTCCCTGCTAATGTTCCAATCACTGATGACCGATCGCGACGCGCAAATTAAACTTACCCTTCGATTCGGAGGGGACCAGGAATGACGTTCTTGCTTGTGAGCTTCATAATGGGAATCGGCCAACGTGGGGAAAATATCGCTGACTGTTGTACAGAGGGTTGGAGAAAGTCGTGGTGGAACGAGTCACGGCGAGAGCAGCGAGATTGTTAGTCGTTTTACGTTTTACGTTGACAGAATTTATCTCTTCCCGCTACCCGCCAAAGTCAGGTACCGTAGCGCTGGCAGTGCTTCTACGTACTGTAATCATTCAGGCCGACAAGCTGTGCTTTCGCGCGACAAGGGATCCGGATTAACTTATTGATGGACAGGCTGTACAGTATGCCAGTGTAGCGAACCCGGCAATTAGTCCCGTAACCAGCCGGTCGAAATAGGGGCTGTAGCATAGCGACTGGAGAATCCTCATAGAGCGTCCCAAAGGGCATCGAGACCTCGTAGAGCGAATGGGTTACCGGCGGTTTACCCGCCGGCGGTGGCAGTGCGGTACCGCAAGCCGCAAGTTTGTGACCTAACAAGAACTGAGACAGTCAGCACTAGCCCTTGCTTCGCATGAGCGTCTGGGGTATGTGTCACAAATGTATTTCTACAGGATTAGGTACTGTAAAGGAGCATAGTCCAATAAATAAAAACAGACATTTTGTCGATTCGATAGAGCTGCTGACGTATATTCTACTGCTGTCCATCCAACATCGATCACCAGTCGTGCGCAGTGAACGACCTGATCTAGATCATCATCCACCTGCCTGTAATACGTACAGTAGTGATCCCACGCGCCACGCGATCGTCGTCGAGGGTGGGCTGTGAGAGTAGAGTCTGGGGAGAAAACGAATAGTTGTGATCGTCCAAAGCGGGAATGATAAAAACACGAGATAGAAAAACTGATATGTGGATCATAGAATATGCACATGGCGACTCAGCGAGAGAGCTGCTCAGTGGACTGGTCCCTGGCCTGGCCCTCCAGATGTCGTCGCCGATTGCGGATGCGTCGCGTGCTGGTGCGACGGGCGCGTCGAATGCGCCGCTGGATGCGTTGGATGCGTTGGATGCGCTGGATGATGCGCCGAGTGCGTCAGACCGGACACACTTGAGATATAGCTGTCCCAGTCCTCAAGCCTAAAAATTCGAACCAAGCACCCAAGCAAGAACGAAAAACCCAAAAAATGGCGCGAAACAAAAAAACAAAGTAAAAACAAAAAACAAAAAAAAAGCAACAAAAGTTCGTCAGCCTATCATCATCATCTCCAGCGACCCCACGGCGCTGCCGCCGGCACTGGGCGGAAACGGAAACACGAACTCGTATCCGGTAGGCATCGTCTGCCACATATCTACCCCCGCATCCTGTCCCTGCTGTCCCTGCGCCTGCGCAGCCGCTGCAGCCGAAGTCGACGGATCGAGCGACGCGACGAATGCATTGAACGTGTCGGGGTTCGGCGGCGCACCATACGACGTAGTCGGCTGATACATCGGAGCGCGCACGTGTTGCGGATGCTGCTGTTGCTGTGGTTGATGTCGATGCGCATGCGGCGGCGGCGCGAGCCACGGCTCCGCGGACTGGAACACGTGTACGCGTCCCAGCTCATCGCTATGCGTCGGCAAGTGAGCATACGCGAAGCTCTGCGCTGGCGGCGGGAGAATGTCTGCTGGCGCAGGCCCGAACGCGTCGGATGGGTGCGAGTAGAGCGTGTCGACGTAGGGCGTGCCGAGGCTGCTCGTTGGCGGCGAGAGGGACACGCGCTGCGCAGGCTGTTGTTGTTGCTGCTGCGGTGCCTTTGAGGGCCCTGGAGCCCTGCCACTCGTGCTTGTGCTCGCGCTGGACTGCATCGAGACGGGGCTGTCCGAGTCGCGCTCTCGTTTCGCAGATAATTGGGTCGGCTGCGGGAGAGGCAGGTCGCCGACGGAGGCTAGCTCATAGAGCAGGTCCCTAAATATCATATTTGCTTAGTAAACCAGTGCGGATCGACTCAGAATGGGAATAGTAAACACACCATAGTCGCCCTGCAGCGTGCCACCTGCCGTGAGATTTCAGTCGGGTAAATAATAGGCGATCAAACCGGCGACGCACCGTACTTCAGCTGCCTGGAGTACAGCCATGCACTTGTGGACATCTTCCATCTCCTTGGCCGGATCGGGCATGCCCCCGGTGCGTTTAGCACCCCAAATACTTAGGAGGAGGACAATCCCGGCGGTAAATGCGGGGAGCTATTGACATGTGGGTCAGCCACGAGTGACAGCATGTTACGTAAACCAAATCGATGCGTGCCTGGAAATGCGAGGAAGGGTATTGCGGTGCTCGGCGGTGCTGAAGATCTACCACATGTGCGCATGAGCGAGCTGCGTTAGTACAAATCGCGAGCGAGGGGAAGGATAAAGGAGAAGGTTTTCGTGGCGATGGTATGAATGGGCGATGGACGAGAATTTGCAAGTGATAATAATGGCTATACAGGCTTGCGGACTGTAAGAACCAGACAAGTTCCCTGAAATTTTGACCCGTTGTGTCCCATTTGACTGGTGGAAGCTGTCATTAAACATGTCAAAGATGCTTAGAGGGAAAAGACGCACGATGATTCGGTACGGTGTCGATCCACTCGTTGAGTGCAGAATCGAGCTCAGCCACGATGTGTTGCTCCCAATGCGGACCCACAAAACCAAGGAAAATCTTGGATTTGTTGATCGAATACTTGTGAGATGCATCAACATCGAAATGTGAAAATTAGTAGACACGTGACCCACTATGGTCCTCAATGCGACGGCCAAGATCTGATTGAGCTTGATAAAGCAGACAAAGTACGAGATCAACGAATGTTTCCCAGGCGGCTGCTTAAATGCCTGCTCCGGGTCTTGCTCGTTCTCCCAGTATTCGTCGTCGATTTCCGTCGGCAGGTCACAGTCAAAGCTAGCAAATCATCGTAAATTTCAGAAGTTGACCAAGTCGAGCGGACGTACTCTTCCTCTTGTATTGCGCATGGCCGACCAAAAGATGCGCTCATCAACCTATCCAGGACAACAAGAACCCTATGGATAGAAAGGTTATCACAAGAAGTTCAAAGCAGAAAACGGCTATTGCTACAAACCAGAACGTGCGACGCCATAGCTCAGCTTCGGTCAAATCCATGCCATTATACACTCTCTTGCGGTGCTTTCCAACGTCCTGAATAAGCCGGAGACCGACCCCAACCATTGTCCAACACGACTGAGGTGCTGAGCATCCTTGCAAGAACAAGCACGCAAGCTGCGCACACGACGTGTGGATCGTCAGCCCATGCATCACTTACACACGCGGCCAGAACGATGACGTACCACATACATCTGCACGTCATAGAGCAGTGGGGGACCCATGAGGCTCTGGCGGAGCCTCTGAACCTGACTAAACCATTTCCAGCCCGAGGAGTGCCATACGGTGGACCCCTCAAGTAACACGCGAGGATCGTCGGAGTAACGTGAGGCGCACGCGCACAGGCATAGAACTACACTGCCGAAAGCCTGATCGCGGAAATGCAGGCCGTCACGAACGTGGCGCTCGAACGTTTGGCGGTGCAGGAACGGTAAGAAGAGATTGATTCGCGTGAAGTACAGGTCGATGAGGTGGTCCATTAAGTCCGGCTCTGGGAAATTGTATTCCAGAGAGCGGGTATCGAGACGAAATGTGCCGCGCTCCCACTATGAAGTCCGATGAGCTGTGCGAACCACGGGATAAGAGGGGTGCGACGCACGGTATGCTGTGTCCAAAATTCGGGTCGGCGGTTGACCATGCGAACACGCATATGCTCCTGCTCAGTGCCATGGTACTCGGATTTGAGATTAAGGGCAGTTTGGATGAGGTTCGCGCCACTGGACTTGCCGAAGAAGCGGTAGCTTAGAGTTAGATCGTTTAAAGTCTCCTGAATGGACTGTAGCTGAGCAGCGTTCATTTCAAGGTATTCATCGTCACTTGCGTCTAGTTCGTGGTCACCCGGCTCGTCTGCTAAATTGGAAGCTTGCCCGGACATTGATGACGACGGTTGATAGGAGGCGGAGCCGGGTTTATTTTGGAGAGAGCGTGATAATGAGTCTCGAACGAAACTTTGTCGATCGAGTGGTGCGCCCAGCTCCTGCGAAAAGTCGGCGTCGGGACACAGCTGAACAAGAGTTAGAGAGAAGACAGTTATGGCATGTTGGACGACGTACCCGTTCTAGTAGCCCCTCCATCTTTTCTAATCGTGCCTCGAGACTTTCTACATACCTTCACGCACCGAATTGGAACATGTAGACAGACATCAGATCAGACCACGCACCCTTTCGGAGGTCCTCGTTTCTGATACGGCGGGTGAGGGTCCAATCATATAGTGCGTCCTATTGAACGCACCTTGGCCGCTTCTTCGTATTTGCACTCAAAGTTATAAGCAGAGCAGTTGGAGCACTTGTTTCCCGGCATCTGGCTGCCGTCGCCTATTTAGATGGAACCATCAGGATCAGGTACAGGACAAAACCAAGAGTGACCATACACCTGACTGGAAAGGAGATCAGCCGACTGCGAGGAGCTGAGAGGGAGAAATGTGTTACTTTTCTTTCGCCGGCACACATCGCACGCTCGCTGTACTCTTCTCTTCTTCGCACTACGAGCACTGGTGCTTTCTGCGCCGTTGTTGTCCTCTTCTGCAGACGACATATTGTGGTAGGGTTGTGTGGTGGATGGTTACCAAGGAGATAGGGCGGGTGCAACTGAAAGAGATGTGTAGAGAGACCCTAAATGTTGAGGGTTATATGTTGATTGGTTTCGGGAAGCCTGATTCGGCAGGAACTGAGGTTGCCGGACAGTGACGCATCCCCTTCTTCCGGTACTGGAAAAAACAAACAATTTCCCACAAACAATTCTGACTCGATCGCCGGGAAAAAAAAATTGGATGTAGGCTATGAATTGAAGATAGAGGGTTGGGTTACGAGATTGCAGTAAAAATGCCATAATTAATGGCTGCGCAACTTTTTCGAGGGAATAGGACGCCCTGGTGCACAGCAAATAACCAGTGCCTTCTCTCACGACTTTCTTTGACAAAATCCACAGGACAGCAGCCTAACCCCTATGACAGTCGATCCCTTCTGTAGAGACACCCGTCCGGAGTCAATTGTGCTGCGGTCACCGCAGTAGCTACTAACACGTCGTTCATGTGCTATGTGCAGCACGTTCATGCCCAGAACCTCCATGCTTGAGCGCCTGAGCCACGCGACTCATATCCCCGTCATGTTATGCGCCGGCGACGGCCTTTAATTGCCGTTCAAACGGGACTCGATCCCTGGCTCATAATGTTCGTTAGAACGATTCGTCGAACGTGTGTCGACACAACGGACGCCCACATTGAGTTTTTCTGCGTTTCAATGCTTCAATATAGCTTCAATGCTTTATACATTGTAAAAGTTACTGTAGCTTGATCAGGACGCATCTTGTGCCTTCTGTGCCTGAGAGTGGGGATTAAGATGGGTTTCATCCGAGAAAGTGCTGAGATCCACGATTCTTCATCGAGGCTGTCTGTGCGGTGTCTATTAATTTGTGCGTACTTCGATAAGTGTCTTATCAAGATATTTATTTATTAATAAGTGCTTAGCGGTCGGGAAATCGGCGGAAGGTCTTCGAGCGTCTTACCTTGCAAGCTGACGGACTGGACCCGTAGGTGCCGATCAGGCGAGCGGAGAACACACAGCACGGGCGAACGTTGTTGCGAAATGACTGGTATATTTAGAGGCGAGGGTCAGACTGCTCTACATCTACGCTCGTGCCTCGCTGCGGTGGGCAACTCGTTGGATCAAAAGTATGTAGAGCGCGGAGGTACTGTCAGTGTAGCCGCATGCGTCATTTCATTCCGGGTGTCGGGAGCACCACATCTTGATTCCCTGCTCGCTCGCTGGTGCTTCCTGTGCGCGCTGTACCTCACGCGCTGCTTGAACAACGCTGCCTGGTTCGCCTGACGAGCCGTCTCGACGTGCGCAAAGAGCATGCGCTTACGATGGGGGAGGAACGATGAGGGCGTAGGGGTGGGCTGTGTCGGTGATGCCGCGTGGAGCACTTGGGATAGATGGGAGAAGCGTTGATCTAGACTTGTGTCTGCAGCGTTAGTTATTTGAACGGCAGCGTTGACGAAGGTGTGAGGCTCATCGGTCTGCAGGTACGAGTGGTTAGCGAGAAAGCATATACTCGAAGGTTGGGAATGCACCTTGTATACTAGGAGTTCACTCCATCTGTGGCTGTGAGGATTGCGTCCACCAGTAGCATCCTTTTGCTAGTATGCGCGACGCGAGGTTGACTACGTTGTGAAATTGTTCAGGTAAGTCAGATAACCTCAAGTTGCCTTCTGGGTGGGTACGCTGCTTGCCCCTGCCAAGCTCTCTCGTGATAGATTCCTAGTAAGCGTGATAAAAGTGTTCAATGGCTCTCCAGGCGTCATCCTCAGCCTTTGCCTTACACTTAATGTGATTCAGCATAACGGGAAATGCAGAGGGGCGAGAGATACTGCGTCTATAACATTCAAAACAGTCAAAGTAGACAAGACTGAGGCACTCATGCCGTTGCGTGAGCGCTGGGTTTTGAGTGCGGGTTTTGAGTGCGCCGTTGGTGTTTGTGGTGTTGCTATCCGAGGCCTCCAATCTGCCAGAAGCCTTGGAAAAAGATCATGGGGCGATCAGAGATCGCTGGTAGTGGTTGAAGTGAGACATGAAAGTGAGGGATGGGCGTCGCCAACATCCCATGTCACTGACAGGATGACTGCGGAATGGCGTGGGGTGTCAGCTGTGGATGCTCGTTTGCGTTCATGTGACCCTAGTATCCCACACTTTTCACCTCATCGCCTGGCGCAGTCACATGCCTCATTGCAGGGGCGTCTGTGTCCTCGCCGCTCCTTTTTGTCCCCCTTTCACTGATGGGATTTGACAGGCGGCAAAGGATCTGAGCTCGAGCCATGACGTGCTCCTCGACCTCTTTCGGCGCATGGAGGACTTCTTCAAACGCTTCAAGGCTTATTCTCAAAGTTTTGTCACCACTGAGTTGGCGGAAGTACTCGTGAAGGTCGTGGTTAAGGTACTCAATATCCTCTCAGTCGCAACGAAGGAGGTCAAGCGAAATCAAATAAGTGAGTCGTTTCTGCTTTGCCGACGGATATGGTTGATTGGCCGCTTTCAAATTTATTAGAAAAATGTTTTGATAGAGTAGTGGGAAAAAAGAATATTGAGAATGCGCTGGGGGAACTGGATACCGTGATTCAGGGCGAGCATTATACAGCGACAACTCAGGTTCTACAGGATACTAGTCAGCTTAGACGAGGTGTGTAGTTTTATCGACCCGACCCCCCACTTCTCGCTAAACTTTGACTATCCAGATATGGAAGCAATAGGCGCGGCTGTACAACAGATGGTAAACAGTAGAGAAGAAGAAGAGTGTCCGTGATCCCTTTCCACTATCGCCTGTTTTGGAGACTGAAACCTAGCGACAGGGAAGAAGATACGAGCGGACACTCGAAAATGGTTCTCTCCGCCAGACCCATCAATAAATCACAACATCGCCTGGAACGTCTATCACAAGGGATCAGCTACATGGCTGTTTGAACACTGCGTATTCATAGACTGGACGTCAACTGGTTCCCTCCTATGGGTCCATGGAAAACGTACGTTCCACTCACCTTTCCTACTCGACTAGCTCCTGAAGGATTGCCAATTTGCGTAGCGGGCTCTGGGAAGAGCATCATCTGGTTTGTCGTTTTATTTTTGATGGTTGTCACCGACTGCGATAACTCACATGGACCTAGTTCCGCAATCATACAACACATTAAAGAGTTATGCGGCGAGGCCGGACAGGCCTCGATAGCGTACTTCTACTTCGACTTTCGAGACAAAGAAAAGCAAAACGCTCGCAACCTCGTCACTTCTCTTCTTATCCAGCTCTCTGCGTTCTCCTATCCTTGTTGCGACATAATCCATCGGCTTTACTCGGCACACGGAAATGGCACGCGACAACCCACTAGTGATGAGTTGAAGAATTGTTTAAAGGAGATGCTCGCGGTCAGAGCCGAACATCCGATTTATGTGGTCATGGATGCGCTCGACGAGTGTCCTGACTCCTCTGGTTTGCCAAGCGCACGAGAGGAGGTCCTGGTCGTTCTGAAGGATCTCGTTGGTCTGCACCTTCCGAATCTGCGTATATGCGTTACTAGCCGACCCGAAGTTGATATCAAATCGATTCTCAACCAGCTGACCATTCACGCGGTTTCACTTCACGACGAGAGTGAACAACAAAAGGGCATCGCTGATTATGTTAGAAGTATCGTAAACTCTGACGTGAAGATGCGGGAATGGCCGGATGAAGATCAGGAACTCATTATCAAAGTGCTCTCTGAGAGAGCGGACGGAATGTACGTTGATTATCTCGTGTCGGTACTGGATGTATAAGTTTCTTATAACGTATCTTCTAGGTTCCGGTGGGTTTTTTGTCAACTGGAGACACTTCGGCGGTCAGCACAACGGAATTTACGAGGGATCCTCGAGAAGTTACCGAAGACGTTGGACGAGACATACGAACGGGTGTTGAATGATATCAACGAAGACAACAGAGAGCACGCTCGTCGTCTCCTTCACTGCCTTGCTGTCGCCATTCGTCCCCTTCGTGTTGAAGAGCTTGCTGAAATCCTTGCTTTTGACTTCGACGACGCCCAGGGGGGCATTCCAAAGTTCCGTGCGGACTGGCGATGGAAAGACCAAGAAGAGGCTGTGTTATCCACATGCTCAAGTCTCATCGCAATCGTGGACGGTTTTGACTGGACCCACTGCCGGGTGGTGCAGTTTTCCCACTTCTCCGTTAAGGAGTTCTTAATATCGGATCGCCTCGCATACTCGACCGGAGATGTCTCTCGATATCACATTATTTCTGGACCTGCCCACACCATCCTCGCGCAGGCCTGTCTCGGATTTCTCCTCCATCATCTGGTCCCTCCCATTGACAGGCAAACCATCGGGCGCTTCCCCCTAGCCTTGTACGCGGCTAAACACTGGGTTTCACATGCCCAATTCGAGGACGTCGCGTCACATGTGAAGGATGGGATGCAGTCTCTCTTTGATCCTGACCAACATCATCTTGAGGTATGGGTTGGGATCTACGACATTGACATTGACAATCATGACTCTGTCCCACCCAACCCTCTATACTACGCCGCGTTTTGTGGGTTCCATGACCTTGTTGAGCAGCTTGTCATCAGCCACCCGCAACTAATAAATACCCCTGGCGGTCGCTATGGCTCTCCTGTGCTCGCCGCGTTATCCAAAAAACATATCCGAATTGCGGAGTTCTTGCTTCGACACGGTGGGAAAGCTGACGCTTGGGGAAGGCATGAGGATTGGCCGCTGATCCAGGTGATCCTCGACTGTCAGGGTCAGCACTGTGTCGACGTGGCGTCGTTTCTGATCAAACATGGGGCAAATGTGAATTTTCGAGGGAGCGATCTCTCTACCCCACTGCATACGGCGGCATCTTTCGCAAGTCCCGAGGTAATTCGGCTCCTACTTGAGTGTGGGGCAGACATCAATTCTCGTAACGACAAAGGACAAACCCCATTGGACACTTTTTACGGGGCTGAATGGAAGGACTTCCCTGATACTAGTGTTATGCGGCTATTATTGCAGTGGGGCGCGAACGTGAATGCAAAAGACAATAACGGAGCTACGATATTACTACAAGCAACGCGTCGGCACGAGCTTGAAGTCGTGCGGATTCTTCTTGAGTATGGTGCAGATGCTAATGTGGAGAACGAAAGCGGCCAAACCCCTTTGCACCTCCACCTCAATGAGGAATATGATTTCCCCGATCTTGATCTCGTGCGGTTATTGTTAGAGCACGGCGCGGACGTGAACGCTCAGGACAAAAGCCACACTACACCGCTGCATCTGGCACTGTGTGGGGGTCATCATAATGCCACACGCATTCTTCTTGAGCATGGGGCAGAACCAACTATGATAGAAAATGGCAAGACCCCACTGCACCTAGTCATTGAACATCCCAAATATGAAGACAATTACGGCAGAGAAGTCGACGCGGAGATTTTTGTTGCCAGGCCCACGCAGCTTATACTGGAGTATGGCGTGGACGTGAACGCACAGGACAATGATCACACAACTCCGTTGCTTCGTGCAATCCAATGGGGGATGTACGACATCACTCGAGTTTTACTTACTCGTGGTGCAGATCCTAATGTCACGAACGACCAGGATGGCAGGACACCATTGCACCTGTTGTTAGAACCCGACTTCTCAGAGGAAGACGATATCCCTGATCTCGTACGATTATTACTGGACCGTGGCGCGGATGTGAACGCACAGGACCGAAACCATGTTACCCCGTTGTGGCTGGCAGTAGAACGGCAGATGGACGACATCGCGCGGATTCTTCTTGAGCGTGGCGCAGATCCTAATGTGAAGAGCTTCCAGGGCAAGACTCCACTACACCTACTGCTGGAGCGAAATTTTGATGACTATGATGATGCCGTCAACAATGCTCTAGTTGTTGAGCGACTCTTACTAGAACGTGGCGCCGACGTGAATGCGCAAGACGAGGACTACATAACCCCACTGTATTTGGCGTGCAAACACAATACCTTCGAGATCGCACGAGTTATTCTCGACCATGCCAATGCAGGGACGGATCTGCAGCATCAGGCATTATCGCACATAACATTAGAAGGTGAATACAATCCCATCGAACCCAGTCTCGGTGTTTCATCATAGTTTTCACTAGAACATGCCCCGGCCATGCACGCGCAGAACATGGATTTCACAGTCAACCTGCATTCGGCATGCCACTTTGGAAGGCTCGAGATGGCACGGGAGCTACTTAACCATGGTGCAGATCCAAACGCGGAGAACATCCGGGGCGAGACGCCGTTGCACATTGTGTCACGTGGTCAATATGACAGCCAGGAAGATGGTGTTGGTGTTGTACAGCTTTTACTTGAGCGCGGTGCGAATGTCAACGCACAGGACAAGACTCATATGACTCCACTACATTTGGTATCCTACTATGGGAGGCTCGAGGTCGTACGGGTACTACTCTACCATGGCGCAAGAGTCAACGCGAAGGACGACTTGGGACAAACCCCCTGCATCTCGTGTTAGAAGGCAACCGTGGTGGTCGAGATGGCATCCGTATTGCACGCCTATTACTGGAGCGTGGTGCGGAGGTGAACGCCCAAGACGGTGACAATGAGACCCCACTACACCTGGTATGCAGCTATGGGAAGCTTGCGATTGGACGGGTGTTACTTATCCATGGAGCAAACGCAAACGCGGCGAACAACCGTGGCCAGACCCCGTTGCATGTGTTGTCACTATGGCCATGGCCTGTCGAAGATGAGCTCCGTCTTGTAGGAATATTACTGGATGGCGGCGCGGACGTCAACGCACGAGACCAGGACCATGACACTCCGTTGCATACGGCATACCGCAACAATAGGCTCCACATTGCGCAGCGTCTTTACAGATATGCAGATAAGGACGCTAAGAACAAGAACGGACAGACGCCGTCGCAGCTTGCGCTACGATCAAGGGCGACAGAATGAGACCAAGACTACGCCGCCGATCGATCTGTCAAGCACAATCCGGACCATTTAAGGGACTAGTTATGAGCACATTAGGATAGAAGCCTCATGTATTCCGACGCGTCGATTGTACAGTACTTATAGTAAATCAATGTCTCTTTAAGTTTGTTAATAAACCCGGGCTTGGTGGTGGTGCTTCCGAGTCGGATGATGATTATCCCGATGCGGATGCTTCCTCGAATTTTACGGTGACACCGATTCACGGACAGCGTGAGATGTGATTTGTTCTAAGACTCTCCATCGCCTCATCTTTGTACCCCTACACACGAAACCCTTCGGACGATCTCGAAGCATGAGTTGGACAGAATGTCCCTATCATCGGCCATGTCCCGTGCCAAGTGACCTGTACAATTGCTGAGGGCCTCGTTCTCCCTTCCAGGCTCGATCCGCATCTTGTGTTTGAGCACAAATACCGGGGTCAGATCACAGTGCGAGCATATCACGTGAGGGAATTGTTCTAGTGGTGCGAAAATTTGCGCCGAGGCTCGAGATAATCAGGAGCTATATCTCAGACGAGTCGGACCCTCACAAGGAAGGTCGATAACGCGAGCCAAAGCTTGGTGAGATCACACAGCTGACGTCCTTTCCCCCGGCCTATTCTGCATTCCATATTCGTCTCAATCGCAACAGATTCTAGCTGTACGCCCGGCAGCGCAGAGGCGCTTTATCACAACATTCGCAGAATGCGTGTATGCGGTAGTCGATGAGGCTTCTGACCGCGTAAATGGACGTGTCCGAAGCGTCGACGTTTATTTGAAGTGTACGTGGCTCACCCCTGGCGGAACCCCCGTCTTCTTGGCGCCGAAGCTAGCTTGAAGACCTTTGACGGGGTCATGGCAGATCCCGCATTACAGTCAATCCTCAGTTTCGTCGCAGTCTCTCGTCCTCACTAACGTGGGTTCAAGTTTTTCTCAGAATTGATTGCTCACAAATACGTCTGACAAGGATGACTAGGGCATGTACTCGTACAACATCGAGCAGGCATCTGGACACGGCAGCCATAACATCGTCGCCATCATCATGAACGAAAGAAGAGTGGACCTGGACGGTGCGCTCAGCTAGCTCGACGAGTATCACAGACAAGTCCTGTCCAATTTCCAAGCGCGATATCGCCTCCTACCTTCTTGAGGGTCCTGCAGTTGATGGGGGAGGGGGAAAGGACGAGGACGGCGCTTGGAGGTGCTTGCGCTTAGTCGAGGGTGTAGGTCATGCCGTAGAACTCGGCGTCTGGATACTTGACGAGGATTTGCCTAATAACCCACCAGATGGGCGTTCCGTAGGTAACATGGTTGTGCGGGCCTCGAGGCATTCCCGAGTGCAACATGGCGAGCGCGTTGCCGCCTCCCGTGAAGATCAGTGAGCCCGAGTCGCCGTGGCCCGAGAAATCGCCCGAAGTCTTGCTATAGTTGTACACGACGACCTCCCTGGACTCGAGCCCGAGGTCATTGCAGGTATAGGCGTCCATGCCAGAGTAGCGGCCCAAGGTAAGCTTGGTCGTATTCCCGTACTTGCCAACGATGTAGAGGGGCTCGCCATTCTTGTCTTCCGTGTCGGGATTCATGATGAGGCAGCGACTAAGAGCAGCACGGATGGGGAGCTGGAGGTTGTCTGGGATCCTCCTGCCCTCGCGAACGGCAGTGATGGGCCAGAATAGATCCTCGAGCTGACTGGCGTTGTATTGATTTCCTAAAGAGTTGAATGTTAGTAAGCGAGATTGGAATGAAGGGGGGAAACGGAACGGAACGCACCGAGATCAACGATGTTACTCTTAAAATTCTCGAGCTTCTCCCCATCGACTATGAACGTGGCGATGTCGCGAGTGTAGGGGCGGTCGTCAACCCTGACGGAGATGTGGGGAGCATAGTCGACAACACCGAACCTGCGGCCGTTGGTATCTTGCCAGTCGGCGGTGACTTCGGCGAACAAGGCCTGGAGAGAAACGTTGTCCTCGTTCTTGTCCTCCAAAGCGTGCTTCCTGCGTCTCAGAGCCGACGTATCCCCCTTCGGCGTGACCTCGAGTTCTCTGGCAAGTCTGACGGCCTCACGGAGCCCCGTGGTGACAGCGTCCTCAATCTCGGTAACGGCACGAGTGAGACAGCGATCACCACAAATAAGGATGTGCTGAGGGTCTGCTTCGTCGAGCTCGTAATCGGTGGTGATGTCGAGGGAGGCAACGTGTTTGTTCGTGAGGCCGAGGATCCTGTCGCTGGGCTCGCCGCTGCTCGTCTTCATCTCCTTGAACAGGAACGTGAGGGTGCCCTGCGCGTCGTCGGATTGCCTGGCGATAGGGATGCCAAGGCCGGTGTTGAACGGATGATTGAGGCCGAACTTGGCGCTGGTGTTGTCCACGACGCTCATCAGAGGAGGGCCGACCAGACTGGTGACCGACCCCTCGTATCACTCGACAACGACATCGGTGATCTGGACGTCAGCGAGGACGTTGAGTATGTCTGGCGTGGCATCACGAACGGCCTCGGCGTTGGTGGTGTTGGGGCGAACGGCGATCCACACAACGACAGGGCCGAAAGTTTGGTCCTTGCCGTCCTCGACGGTCGAGAAGCGAGCCGTCTTAAGCGCGGAGTACTGGAGGCCGTGGGCTTTCATCGACGCCAGGATCCGAGGAGCGACGGTATCCCACACGGCGTTGAGAGGCGTCTTGAAGACGCCGTGGGCAGTCTTGGTGGGGATCTTGAAGAAATTGGTTCCGGGCGGGGGGATGGGGAAGGGGTTGGTCTCGAGATCGGAACGGTACATGAGCTTGGGAGGGTCGCCGGAGACGCCGTGGTACCAGAAGTTCATCTCGTACTTGGAGATCAGGTAGGGGGCGACGACAGTGTGAGCGTCCGAGTCGTTGCTGAGCTGCGAGAAGTGGGTCTCGGCGTCGCTGAGGGTGGGAGAGGTGGGAGAGATTGGAGAGTCGGGTGGCTGAGTAGCGTCATGTGAGCGAGACTGGACCGCGGCCTTGCGCCTGAGGCAGTCGACCATGAAGCAGGTCACGCCTGAAAACGGAAGTAGGTGTGAGTAAGTGGGAAATGAAACGCGAGAAAAGAAAATGGAGAGACTTACTGCCTAGGAGATCGGGGTCAGCCTTCACCGCCTCGACGATACTTTTAACACCTGGCACAACGTCTACAAGGTGGATGGGCAATAATGAGTGAGAGATGGAGGTGTATAATGACGAAGGGGCTCACTTTCGCCCAGGAACCCGAGGGCAATGAGCTCGGCGTCGCTCAGGTCGACGATCTCTGCGGAAACATTCAGCACTCGTAACGAAAGGGAACGACGGATGCCACTCACTCTTGTTCAGATAAGCTGGATCCATGGCGGAAGAGAACGGTTCACGAGAGGTGGTAATAAGAAAGAGCAAGTAACTTGTCGATCAGTCGATGGGTATGGGTTGGGGGAGATATGGGAAAATGCGAAGAGAGGATACTTTTAGGGGCCTCGAGTGAGTGAGTCGAGTCCATGAATATGACACGCCTCGCTTTCCACTTGTGCTTTTTGCAAGGTCATGAAAAGTCTGAATTACGTCATTCACTTGTGGCGAATCTGCTTCCCTGTCATCCATCTTTTCTTTTCGGTGACGTGATCTCCCCCGTTCAGGGGCTCTTTCCCTTCCCTCTGTCACACAAAATTTCTTCTTCATCATGTCTGCTCCTGGTTTATACTCAATAACAGCGCCAAAATCGTGCTCATGTCTCTTCAGCATTGCACGTTTCACAAATTTCACCCATGCGACTGGGTTCCAACATGAATCATTCCTCCAGATATTCACGCCACTCTCCGAGTCACCGTTCAAGCGCACGAGCGGAGGTCCTGGTCGTTCTGAAGGATCTCGTGGGCTTGCACCTTCCGAATCTGCGTATATGCGTTACTAGCCTGCCCGAAGTTGATATCAGATCGATTCTCACTATTCACGCGGTTTCACTTCACGACGAAAGTGAACAAGATGGGGTCTTAGAACATTCTTATTACATCTCACGCTTTCGGTGAATCGGCGTCACGCTAAAATTCAATCGAGTATCCGGATCGGCATAATCACCATCCGAGCCAACACCACCAGCCTGGGTTTATTACAATCTTAAAAAGACTTCTATATCGCTGTATGGACAGTACAATCAACGCGTCGGAATGCATGAGGCTTCTTTCGGAGGGACGTGCCCTGGCATGACCGGATCGGGCCGGGGGTCCCAGTCGGTTCAGACACACTCTCTAAGTTACCCTAAGTTACACGAGAAGTTACAGCACTTGTGCATCTCCTTTCAGCTGCTCTTTTCCTAGACAAGATTTTCACAGAGTAACACCAAATGCTGTTGGTCAAGTGGGTGTCAGTATCAGACGGTGCGAACGAAATACCAGAGCCCGAGATACAGTAGAGCGCTTGGTAGAGCGTGCTCAGCGAGAATCTCGGCACTTGGGTAATCGGACTGGATTCGGGTTTGGACTCAGGTTTGTACGCGGCGCATCGATCCCAAATTTATCCTTCAAGACTTGTAGTTTACAGAGTATGGGCGTAGTAGAGTTCGTGATAGGTTGCTAAGATCTGATGGAGCTCCCACCATGATGTGGACAGCGATAAATGGGGTGGTGTCCTGCAGGGGTATCCGCATGCGGCCGCCAGTCGTTTTGGTTGGAGGCGAAGAACAGCGGACTTTTCAGTGGCTAGAGGAATTAGCGTTTCTGCTAGTTTGATGGCCGCTCTGTACAATTGGTGGGGTGTAAGTTTGATACAAAAAGGATCTACTTGAGGATCTATCTACCGATAATTATTTCACTATCCGATTTCACCGACACCGACTCACTGAGAATCGCACCAGAGCTTTAAGAGATAACAATAACACTGATCGCTCACAGAGCAAAGGACAGATTAATCCCGAAGACTGCACCTTATTGGATAAACGGAGGCTACGGGGCGAGAGATCATACAAGAGATCATGGAACAGCATTGGTGGACTCCGAGAAGCGTCATTATACGGTCACTCAAGTGGACGCGGAGGCGCCCCTCAAAAAATGCCGAGTCTCTATATACAGGAGCAAAGAAAAGACTGTAGGTTTCGTGACTGAGAAGTTCTCGGCCAATTGCAAGGCAATCACCGTGACTTGGGCAACCACTCAGCCTTCCCTACAAGACCTCCACATAACCCCAGTTACATACTGACGCTCACTGGCAAATCTTAGAAGCACTGATGAAGGCATTCGTCATCTCCGAATACGCGCACCCATCCAAAATCCCACTCACGCCGGACGCACCGGTGCCCGTCCCGACGCCGGGGTCGGACGAGCTCCTCATCAACGTGTACAGCGCTGGGCTCAACTTTTTCGATGTGTGTCCAACCCTTGCCTCCCTCCTTCTAATTCCCTGACACACCTTTACATGTGCATCCGAAAAATAGATATTGCAGGCCCAAGGAAAGTATCAGACCCAGCCACCGCGCCCATTCGTGCTTGGCGCTGAGTTTGCCGGCACCGTGGCGGTCGCGCCGGTCGGGAGCTCTTTCAAGCCCGGCGACCGGGTGTTCGGATACACCCAAGGCGCGTACGGCGAGCAAGTCATTGCCAAGCCGGTCCACGTACTACCGCTGCCGGATGCGCTCTCGTTTGACCAGGGCGCAGGTACGTCTTGTTTTTGTCTCGTCTCCCCCGCATCAACCATGTGATGCGCAGGGCTCTTCGCAACTTATCCGACGAGCTACGAGGCACTTGTGGGGCGTGGGAAATTACGGGCTGGTACGTGCGAGCCCATCGCAACGTTATCCCAGCTCATTTCCCTCGTATGTTATTTAGGGGAATGGCTGCTCGTGTTAGCTGCAGCCGGTGGTGTGGGGATGGCTGCGATCCAAATTGGAAAAGGTGCGAACCATTGACAGAGCAACCCACTTCAATGTCCTGCTAACGTCATCGCCTTTGCATTCGGGGTTTCCGTCGTTCAGCACTTGGCGCGCGGGTTATCGCTTGTGCATCTCCTTCCAAGCTTGATGTTACGCGTACAGCTGGTGGCGCGGACTTCACCGTCGACTATACGAAGGATGGCTGGCAGAAGGAGGTTTTGAAGATTACCGGTGGTCATGGCGTTGACCTCGTGTATGACCCTGTTGGACGTATCAAGGGTATGTCATTCTCCTCCTGAGAGAACATTTCAAGTGATTTCGCCTCTGCAGAATCGTTAAAATGTATAACGTGGAGTGGTCGGGCACTCGTGGTTGGCTTTGCTGGTGGTGCAATTGAGAAAGTCCGTACTATTGCACCTTACAAGTCCGGGCCCGGAAGTCACTAATGGAGTTATGCAGCTTCCACTGAATTTGGTACTCCTGAAGAACGTTTCTATCATTGGCATTTTCTGGGGATCTTATATAAGTGCGATACCTGTTTTGCGCCTTCGTTTCTACTCATGCTGAGCGTGCCTCATCTACAGCACATAATCCTGAGCGCGTTGCAGAAGCATGGAGAGAACTCCTTGAGTTGTTTGCGTCGGGTCGTCTAAAGCCTGTGGTGTACAGCGGGAAATACACGCTGGAAACCCTGACGCAAGCGTTGCGGGATCTGGAGGACAGAAAGACGTGGGGAAAGGCAGTTGTTCGAGTGCGGGAACCACCCGTACAAGGAAGACTGTAATTAATCATTGTGATCTATCTAGAGTACGATAAACACCTAGTGAGCTAATGTGCCCTAAGCGAGCATTTGGTATTTGATCTTGACCTTGAGCCTCGAGCACTTGTGAAAATGGACGAATACATCAAGGCCGTGCGCGGGCCATTTATTGAGTAGATATTAAGCAGAAGAGCAAGAAACAGGATGAAAGGAAGAAAGAAAACGGAACGGGTATGGTATCGTCCTCTCGTCCAGGTTGTGGTGAGGATGTGTAAGCCAATGTATTTACGCTCACTTGGAACAATATGCCGAAAACAACTGCGCTATATCTCCTTGTTCCTCCGCCGATGCGGCTTGCAATGGGGTCACTCCAGAAAACAGATATCGATTGATTCACTGGGCCCAACTCGAAAGTAGCTTGCCAAATTGGTCGAATATCCCTACGTCATTCATCTTCAAGGCGCGGCCACCTCTACCCTCGCGTCTATTACGCGAGCAACAACCCTATACCCCGCTAGTCACATGCATGCACCGCATGCCAGTTGGCGGCTTCTATCTCCCACAGACTCGGAGGCTGTGTCTTGGGAGGCGACGCCGCGACGAGTACACATTTCGACTCACATACACTCTGCCCAATCCGCTATCCTCACTACTAACAAATTCCCGTCAACGACACGATGCCTTTTCCCTCCAGCCTGAGAGCATCCGCCCCGTCCTTGCCCCCCGAATCAATCCTAGATCGAGCCTTGAGCGAGTATAGGAACAATACTGGAAAGGACTTGCTGTCCCACCCGATAGCAAACGAACTGCAGCGCTGCGACACCATCGATGGCATCATGGCCATCCTTCAACGTCAAGCGAACACTGTTGAGCAACTCAGGGATGCTAATCCGAGGTTAATGAAATGGATCAGTTCATCCGTGCATATCCTCAACGCATTTTCTGGGACGCTTGGTGATGGCGTTAGCCTGGTACGTCTCCGAAAATGGGTTTATGTCTGCTTTTCTGACGTTATCATCAGGCGTTCTCACCAGCGAAACCCATCTTTACTGGTATTGGAGTTCTTCTCGCCGTCCGTATCCTTACCGTTCCTTTCTGAACTTTTTTAACTCGGTAACTCGACAGGCGGCAAAGGATGTGAGCGCGAGCCAAGATGTGCTCCTCGACATCTTTCGGCGCATGGAGGACTTCTTCAAGCGCTTCAAGATTTATTCCCAAAGTGTTCTCAGCTCCGAATTGGCGGAGGTACTTGTGCAGGTCGTGGTCAGGGTACTGAACATCCTCTCTATTGCAACGAAGGAGATGGAGCAAAGTAAAACAAGTGGGTCATTTCTGAGTGACGTGCTTATCGATCGACCAATCTCACAATTGGTTCAAGAAAAATATCTGAAGAAACTGGCAGGCAGCAATAAGGTTGAGGACGCGCTTGCGGAACTGGAGAAGCTGATTCAGGGCGAGCAATATATGGCGACGGCTCAGGTTTTGCAAGACACTAGTGGACTGAAACACGGTGCGTGACCCAATCCGAGTCGACTACGCCCCGCCTTCTCGCTAAATGTTGACCGCCTAGGTGTGGAAGCAGTTGGCGCAGCTGTAGAACAGATGGCGAACAAAGGAAGAGAAGAAGAGCGTCAGTGATTCCTTACCTCTATCACATCCTGTGGAGACTGAACATTGCACAGGGAAGAAGATACGAAAGGAGACTCGAAAATGGTTCGCTCCCCCGGAGCCATCGACAAATCACCACATCGCCTGTGACGTCTATCACGATGGATCAGCCACGTGGCTTTTTGAACATAGCGTATTCATAGACTGGATGTCAACTGGTTCCCTCCTTTGGGTCCATGGAAAACGTACGTTCCTAATACCTTCACTGCTCAACTAGCTCCTGAAGGATTTCGAATTTGCGTAGCGGGCTCTGGGAAGAGTATCATTTGGTTTGTCCTTTTTTTTTTCAGTGCCGCGGACTGTGGGAACTCACATTGACCTAGTTCGGCAATTATACAACACATAATAGGATTATGCGGCGAGGCCGGACAAGCTTCGATAGTCTACTTTTACTTCGACTTTCGAGATAAAGAAAAGCAAAACGCTCGCAACCTTGTCAAGTCGCTTCTTATCCAGCTTTCTGCTTTCTCGGACCCTTGTTGCGACATCATCCACCGGGTTTATTCGGCACACGGAGATGGCACGCGACAACCCACCAGCGACGTCTTGAAGAACTGTTTGAAGGAGATGCTCGCTGTGAGAGCCGACCATCCGATTTACATAGTCATGGACGCGCTCGACGAATGCCCCGACTCTGGGTGGCCGAGTGCACGAGAGGAGGTCCTGGTCGTTCTGAAGGATCTCGTCTACCTGTACCTTCCGAATCTGCGTATATGCGTTACCAGCCGGCCGGAAGTCGATATCAAATCCATTCTCAACCAGTTGACCATTCATGCGGTTTCACTTCACGACGAAAGCGAACAACGGAAGGGAATCGCAGATTATGTCAGCAGCAGCGTAAACTCTGACGTGAAGATGCGGGAATGGCCGGATGAAGATAAGGACCTTGTTGTCAAAGTGCTCTCTGAGAGAGCGGACGGAATGTGAGGCTGTCGCTTCATGTCAGTGTTCAAGGGATAAATTTCTTATAACGTATTGTCCAGGTTTCGATGGGTCGTCTGCCAGCTGGAGACGCTACGCCGGTCAGCGCAACATAATTTACGAGGGATCCTTGATCGGTTACCGAAGACGTTGGACGAGACATACGAACGAGTACTGAAGAATATCAATGAAGACAACAGAGAACATGCTCGTCGTCTCCTTCACTGCCTTGCTTTCGCCATTCGTCCCCTTCGTGTCGAAGAGCTCGCTGAAATCCTTGCATTTGACTTCGACGACGTTCAGGGAGGCATTCCGAAGTTCCACGCTGGCTGGCGATGTAAAGATCAAGAAGAGGCTGTTTTATCCACATGCTCAAGTCTGGTCGCTGTCGTGGACGACTTTGACGATTTCGACGAAGAGTGTCGGGTGGTACAATTTTCTCACTTCTCTGTTAAAGAGTTCTTAATATCGAATCGCCTCGCATCCTCAACCGGAGATGTTTCTCGATATCACATTCTTCCTGGACCCGCCCACACCATCCTCGCGCAGGCCTGTCTCGGATTCCTTCTCCATTTGGACTCTCCCACTGACGAGGAACCTGGCGAGCGCTTCCCCCTAGCCAGATACGCGGCTGAACACTGGGTTGCACATACCCAATTCGAGGACGTCGCGTCACATGTGAAGGATGGGATGCAGTCTCTCTTTGATCCTGAAAAGCATCACCTTGAGGCGTGGGTCGGAATCTACAACATTGACTATGTTGACGGTTACAATGACGATGACGACGTCACACTCAACCCTCTATACTACGCCGCGCTTTGTGGATTCCATAACCTAGTTGAACACCTCGCCATCAACCACGTGCAGCTAATAAATACCACTGGCGGCGTGTATGAATATCCTTTGCTGGCAGCACTATCCAGAGAGCACTTCTCGGTTGCGGAGATCCTAGTTCAACACGGTGGGAGTGTTGATGCTCGTGGATTGAATGGACAGGCTCCGTTGCACGTGGCACTCCAAAGTTCTTGGTACAAAGATTGGACTTCGAAGCACTCTGTTGATGTTGTGTCGTTTCTACTCAACCACGGTGCCAACATAAATTCTCGGATGAACGATCTTAGTACCCCCCTGCATTTGGCGGTATCATACGGAAATTTCGAGGTAGCTCAGAAGCTACTTAAATGTAGCGCGGACATCAATTCTCGTGACTGTGGGGGCCGAACTCCGTTGCACCTATCGTCAATTAGAAGTCACCCTGTTGGACAGTTGTTAATGGCGAGCGGCGCGAATGTGAATGCACAAGACAAACGCGGCGCGACTCCATTGCTTCTGGCAATTCATCAGGATAAGTACGACACTGCGAGGCTTCTTCTTGAACATGGCGCTGATCCTAATGTGACAAAAAATGACGGCAAAACTTCATTGCACCTGTTGTGTCAATACGGCCACATTTATCGCAAGGACTCGATCCTCAAAAGCATGACGCTATTATTGGAGCACGGTGCAAATGTGAATGTACAAGACAAAGACGGCGCAACTCCATTGCTTCTAGCAATTAATCAGAATATGTATGACACCGCATGACTTTTTCTTGAGCATGGTGCTATTTATAACGTGACGAATTACGACAGAAAAAACCCAACGCACCCAGTATTTGGACGGTACAAACCTTACACCGAAGTTGACACTGAAATTCTGGTTGCCATTTTTGCTCGGTTATTACTGGAGCACGGCGCGGACCTGAATATACAGGACAAATATCACACAACTCCATTGCATCTCGCAATCCGACAAAACATGTTCGACATCACACGAGTTTTACTTTTTCGCGGGGCAGTACCTAATGTGAAGAATAATGATGGCAAGACTCCGTTGCACCTGTTGTTAGAAGAATATCATCCCAAACTCTCTTTCGGAGGCAACTCTGCCCACGAAGAAGATTTTCCCAGTCTCGCACGCTCATTAATAGTTCGCGGCGCGGATATAAACACACAGGACCAAAACCATGCTACGCCGTTATCGCTGGCAGTGAAATGGCGCATGGACGACATCGCGCGAATACTTCTGGAGCATGGCGCAGATCCCAACACGAAGGACAAAAAAGGCAAGACTCCACTACACTTACTGCTGGAGCGAAATATTCGGGACTACGACGACGTCAACGACGTTCTAGTTGTAGAGCGGCTATTGCTAGAACGTGGAGCAGATGTGAATGCACAAGACAAGGGCAACATTACCCCACTACAATTGGCGTCCAATCATCGGAGGATCGAGATCGCACAGATGATTCTCGGCCGTGCCAATGCAAACAATTTTTGTGCCTCATTTTACCTAAAATTAGACGGTGAATATAATTCCCACGAACGCAGTCTCTGTGTTTCGCATTTTTCACTAATCGCTCCGCAGACGTGAACACGCAGAACATGGATCCCATAACCCACCTACATTGGGCATGCTACTTTGGGAGACTCGAGATAGCTAGGGAGCTGCTTGACCATGGTGCAAACGCAAACGCTGAGAACATACGAGGAGAGACGCCCTTGCACCTAGTGTCGCGCGGTCAGTATGACAATCAAGAGGGTGGTGTTGGTGTTGTACAGCTTTTACTTGGGCGCGGCGCGAATGCCAACGTACAAGACAAGGGTCACATAACCCCGTTACATTTGGCATCATACTATGGGAGGCTGGAGATCGTACGGGTGCTGCTCAGCCATGGTGCAAGAGTCGACACGAACGGTGAGCTGGGACAGACCGCACTGCATCTCGCATTGGACGGAAATCGTAGCGGAAGAGATGGTGTTGGTATTATACGTCTATTACTGGAGAACGGTGCGGACGTAAACGCCCAAGACGGTGACAGTGAGACCCCACTCCACCTGGTATCCAGGTATGGGAAGCTCACGATTGGACGGGTGTTGCTTATCCATGGAGCAAACGCCAACGCAGCAAACAACCGTGGCCAGACACCATTGCATGCGTTGTCACTATGGCCATGGCGCGTCGAAGATGAGCTCCGTCTTGTAGGAATATTGCTGGATGGCGGCGCGGACATCGACGCAAGAGACAAGGATCACGAAACACCGTTACATACAGCATACCGTAATAACAGGCTCGACGTTGCGCTACGTCTTCTCAAGAGACTCGCAGATAAGGACGCGAAGAACAAAAATGGAGAGACGCCGTTGCAGCTTGCGCCGTGATCTGAGTCAACGACGACAGAATGAGACGAAGACTATGCCGCCGATCTATCTGTCAAGCATAGTCTAGAGCATTGACGGGACTACAGTATTTTACAGGTACATTACTGTAGGATAGAAGCCTCATGTATTCTGCGCATTGATCGTATACCGCATGTGGTGATATACACGTTGCCTCAAACCCGGTGATTGGTGGTCTGGTGGTGGTTCGGATCAAGGTTCGGCGGATCCTCTCGATAATTGGTTGAATAACCGTAACGCTGACTCGGGACTCACGTAATTTGATCTCAGGCTCTCCATCTTCTGCACTGTTACCTCCCTCTCAAAAACCTCGAACACCACCATAGGCGATATCAGTCGCGGTGCACTGCCCAAGCTCCTTCATCCTCTGGGATTTGTCAACTCAATCCAGTTCCTCTGTCCCGTGCTCAATCTCAGTGCCACGTGCGCACTTTTGCGACCATGAGCCTCAGGGCAATGCTCGAGACTAGCTCACCAGTTGCGGACAGTATAGAGCTCGTCTAACACGCATTCAAGTTGGAATACGTCTTACTGCCATTGAGCGTTCGGCTGCGGAAAGTCGAAACACTTACGCCGCACGATGGTACATCTCCATTTCAGTTGAGCTATAGAATTTGTCAGCTGCCGCTGCGGAAATGCAGTACCACAGATACGCCGGGTTTGGGATACGTTGGATCTGCCTACATTCCATCACCTCCGCCAATCATGGTGGCTCCTACCAGTTGCACTATCCCCCCTCGTCTTCCTGGGCGGGACTCGGACTTGAGACGGCCAGTAGCTATTCTATTTTGTCGGACACGCCTTCTGTGACGTGTTCTAGTATCGGACCCACGCATACCTAACGCTTTATTACATTCTGAACAAATGCACAGGGCTTGGTCTCGCCGAATGAGCATCTACATGTACATTCTTACCCCTTGTGTTGGTACGCTTATGGCCTGACCGCATACAATCTGCTTCTTGTTCCGCCCTGGTCTCTCGAGCGCGAGGCGCAGGCCCGTGGCTTCGTGTTTTGTCGTAAATAAGATGGCGCCTAATCAACTGAAGTAGCTAACAGCTTGCACTTCAAGCCGCTAGGATCATAGAACCGGAATTGATTCGCGCCCGGCTCGGAATCGATACAGAAACTGTATCTACTCACGATGGCATCCGCTCAGATAACGATATCAAAGCTTGATGCGATGCTATCCATGAATAAAGTGTGCGATCTCGGCCACTCGCGGCTGAAGAGAGGATCGACTAACTGCAGAATATATCTCTTTTTAACTCGTATTTTCCCCTTTCCCCTGCTCAGATCGAGTCGCACTTTCTCAGACCTGCTCTTTGTGACCATAATTTGATCCCCTCGGGGTCTCGCACTACTCGAGGACTTCAAGAACGCCGTATGCTTTTTTCATAAGTTTGTTGTTTATGCTGCCAGAGAACTCGCAGTGCGCTACCACGAAGTCAGAAAGCCGCCGCCTCTTCACCTGCCCACACCCCTACGCCCACTCGCCTGTCGATATTGGTTTGCTTCGGGAATTGTGCGTGCTCGAGCAAAGACACGTGCAGAGAGTCAGAGACTCCAAGCATCTTTCAATTGAGGCCGGACGACGGGAACCACGTTTTATCAAGCGACTCGGGTGAGACCGGAACGAGAAGCATTCGCGCTTTCCTTCCGGTTTGCCGTAGCTACTATTGTAAGGTCCACACTCACGCTGCGTGCGCAACAACGCCAAACCGCCACTGTCCATGCCACAGCCACTCGGCCACATCGGTCACGACTCTCGGTCCACATGTGCTGTTTTCAGATTGCTTCTGTACCTATTGTTCTCACTCACATTGTTCGATTGTGTCCTGTGGCTCTCCCTCATGTATTTAAGACTTGGTTCTGCTGTGCTTCAAGAATAATATTCCTTTTTTGCTGCTCACACGTCTCGAACATACTCGTCCGATCTCGCTCGAATGTTGACTTGCATCCCGGATCGCACACGGCTGATCGTTGCATCGTTCCACGTTCTACCTCTACCTCTACCTTTGTCTACGTCTTCCCCGGGCCCTTGGGACGACTCTCTTACACTCGCACTTCACCCTTCACTATCTGTGCTATCATACTGTACATAAATCTCGCAAGTTATCTTACAGTAACCCCAAACGTCGGTTTCATTGGGGAGGAGCAGCATCGGCAGAGAATTCCCGGCTGAGTGACTGTAATACCATGGCGTCGCTCCCGTGTACTAATTGTATCCGACGGTGCCACAACCGTGGTGAGTTTTACAGGCGATGGGAGGGGTACACCGTAAATGGCACAAGCGTCACTCTAGGCGTAGAGAAGTGCAGGCTGGGGTAACGCCAGGATAGTGTTTTGGTGCGGATGCAGCGCAATGGACCAGAACGCGGATGCGGACATTTTCGAGGCGCTGTGATAGACATTCGATGGGTCTCCTTGAATCGCAAAGACTGGTATTTTTAGTAGAGGTGTACGTACTTTATAACTGTAAACGGAAGCCGGCAACAAACTAGCAACCGAGGATAAAAGCGCTTGAGAATGCCGACGACCGCAGTCTTCCGAGTCAGCACCGTCGTTACGGCAATGAAAGCACTCGTCATCTCGGAATACGCGCACCCATCCAAACTCCAGCTCACGCAGAATGCCCCAGAGCCCGTCCCGGCGACAGGCTCCGACGAGCTCCTCATCGACGTATACAGCGCGGGGCTCAACTTCTTCGACGTGCGTCTCGCTCCTGGCCTGCCTGACCTTCCATTCCTAACACCCATCACATATGGATAGATATTGCAGGCCCAAGGAAAGTACCAGATGCAGCCGTCGCGCCCATTCGTGCTCGGTGCGAGTTTGCTGGTATCGTCGTGACTGCACCACCTGGGTGCCCCCACAAGCCCGGCGACCGCGTTTCGGACATTGTCAAGGCGCGTATGGCGAGCGAGTCGTTGCTAAGATGGGCAATGTGTCCCTCTGCCAGATGTCCTCTCGTTTGATCAGGGCGCAGGTGGTCTTCCTTTACCTCGTCTCTCAGGCATGCCGAGTCGCTCCCGACACCTGGTGTATTCAACCGCAATGTCTGACTTGTCCGCTTGTGTATATAGGGATCTCCATAACTATCCGACGAGCTACGAAGCCCTTTGGGCGTGGGAAATTACAGGCTGGTAGGCGCAAGCCCCATCATTGGGTTGCTATTGTAGTATTCGCAACTCATTAAGTTACTCTCTATTTATCACCAGGCGAGTGGCTACTCGTGTTGGCCGCAGCCGGCGGCGTGGGGATAGCTGCGATCCAAATTGGCAAAGGTGCGAATCGAAGCACCTCCACTTCAATGTCCTTCTAACGACGTTTGGCGGGTTCCATGTAGCGCTCGGCGCGCACGTCATCGCTTGTGCATCTCCTTCCAAGCTTGATGTCGCACGTGAAATCGGTGGCGCAGACTTTGTTGTTGACTATACAAGGACGGCTGGCAGAAGGAGGTTTTGAAGATCACTGGGGGCGGGGCGTTGACCTCGTGTACGACCCTGTTGGACGTATCAAAGGTGGGAGCCGTGCGCTCCTCGAGAACGAACCCTAACTGTTTCGCCCCTACAGATGCACTGAAATGTATTACGTGGAGTGGTCGGGCACTCGTCGTCGGCTTTGCTGGTGGGGAGATTGAGAAAGTGCGTGTTGCAACTTGCAGGCTAGAACCTGAAGTGATTAATAGAGTTTACAGCTTCCACTGAATTTGGTACTCCTGAAGAATGTTTCTATCATCGGTATATTCTGGGGATCTTATGCGCGTGCGATACCTTTCTTGTCTCTTCGTTTCTACGAACGCTGATTGTTATCTGTCCACAGAAAAAGACCCTCAGCACGTTCGTGAAACGTGGACTGAACTCCTCGAATTGTTCGCGTCGGGTCGTCTAAAGCCTGTGGTATACAGCGGGAAATACACGCTAGAAACAGTTGTAGAGGGGTTGCAGGATCTAGAGAACAGAAAGACGTGGGGCAAAGCAGTGGCTCGAGTTCGGGAGCAACGAGCCATAAAAGGAAAGCTATAATAACGTTGTAACTTGTAAGGTGCCCTAAGCGAGCGCTTGCCCGTCGACCTCAGCTTGTTGTTGCCGTATTTCTCCTTGTCGATGAAAGCCATCCTGGACATAACCACCATCACCGTCTGGTGAAAAGGTCGTCCAATCCTCATCCCCATCCCCATTCTCGTCCTCCTGTTCATCCCGTAATGCGCATAGCAACCTCTCTTCCTATATCGGTAGCCCTCTTCCTCACCTTCCTTCACACGACCGTTGCCCAGAGTGCAGTCTCGCTGATTAGCGTGCTCCCTCTGGAGGTCCGCTCCCCTTACTTTGACTTCTGGACAGAACCGTATTCGCCGAGTACCAACACCAATACAACTGAGTACTTCTTCACGCAAGCAGTGAGCAACAATACATTTCCCCTCGCACGAGTCTCCTTCTCTGATGGATCGCATTCGTTTCACTTCCCGCTAGTTCGCTAATCGCACTGCCTTGATTCGAATTGATGGCGTTACCTACTCGATCTTTGGGGAAATCTCCCTTGCCAACCAGACGAATGCCACGTCGGCATTCCTCACACCTACTCGTACTGGCTTCACTTTCCAGATAGGGCCCGTAGACGTCACAGCGACGTTCTTTAGTCCGATAGAGGTGTGTCCCACTGCCACTGGCGCGATATTCGCGTCCATTTCACCACGTGCACCGCATCATTCCGTAGCCGGGGGATGGGTTCGGCAATCGATCCCTTTCACATATATCCTCTTTGATATCGGAGCCACCGATGGAAAGCACACGACGCGCAAATATACATGCACATGCCATCCGGTGCGTTCCGCCGTCCAGTCGCAGTTCCCCTCCCGCTGAGTGTTCCCCTCAAGGATCTTTTTTCGATACGGATGATTCGAGCCAAAGCATCACCTGGTCAACGGCTTCCACAGGGGAAAGCGTGTACGAGTTGGCGCAGCTGCAGAACCCACAATTATACTCGGAAACTTCGGGTGGGCAGGCAGAATGGGGGCAATTCTACTTTGCGACGGCCGTGGTTCGTCGCTTCTGATAGATCGCGATTTGAGTGCTGGATTTTAACGTTGACCTTTACAGAATGGCGACGTCACGTACGGCGTCGGGTCCTCTGATACGTTAGTTGGTAACTTTTCGTCTCAAGGGAACCTATCTGCCGTACCAGGATCGTCCTCTCCCGTAGAAGGCACCACCAAGTTTGTGCGCCGATCTGTTACCACCGTTCTATTCTGACGTATTTGGCAGCACCTCAGCCGTATTTGCGCTAAGTCGGGATCTTAGTAACATCACCAATGGATCTGCTGTCTTCGCTTTTGGCTTTGTCCAAGATCCCGCTGTACAGTTCGTCAATCCGACAGGCACATTGCAGAAAAGGCACCCATACTTTGTGACGGAATACTCCACCACCGGCAATCTTGTGAGTATTATGGCCTATTCTTCGTTCTCAAGTGAATGGCAACCCCCCAGATCGACGCTTTTGTAGGCGATTTCGAAAACGCTTGGGATCGCATGCTCCAACTGGAGATCAGCATCGATACCGCCGTTCTCGGACTAGGGGATGATTACTTCAATCTTCTCTGTTTTGCCACGAGATTGGCATATGCATCGACTGTGTTAACTGTAGGGGAAACTCCCGGCGGGACAATCGATCCGGCAGACGTCATGATGTTCATGAAGAACATGGACTCGTTCATATCTCCGTGCGTTCATATCAAGTCTCTTCACAGTGATACAGCGCTGAATGTCACCAAACAGTAATCGTGTTAACCCCGTGGAGGTGCTGTACGACGCATTCCCGATGTTCATGTACATCGATCCAAGCTTGGGTGGTCCGTTATTGGAGCCACTACTGCGATACCAGAGCTCGGTATATTATACCCAGCCATATGCAGCGCGAGACGCAGGTAGCCTTTATCTTTCGAATCAACCTGCGTTACCCCACTGACTGGTGACCAGGTTCTTCCTATCCGAACACAACGTTCTCTAATGCCACCCATCAGCAGGGCGTTGAGCGTAAGTAGAATCGACCTACCAAGTTGTTCTGGGTATGAGCTCAGACGATGACTCGTTCAGAAACGGCCAACATGCTCATAATGATGTATGCCTACGCTCGGGCGAGTGGGAATGGCACTTCCATCGAGAGCTATGTTGGTTGTTCTCATTGTTTACTTGACCTTGGTGGCTTGACGCAGCTTATTGCAGTACCCTCTCCTGAAAAACTGGACGGATTATCTCGTGGATAATACCCTCCATACCACTAATCAGTAATGTTACTTTGTCCCACCCATGCTACTTTAACGCTGACAGGCCGTTGTTAGGGTTTCCGGCGATCTTTTGTCAGTCAACGACCAGACGAACCTTGCCCTAAAAGGCATCATAGCCATCAAGGCTATGTCGGTGATGGCCGCGGCCGTCTCGCAATCAACGGACTATTCCGTACGCGTGCTTTTCTTTTTATCTCAATCGCACCCACACTCAGCTCGTCATTATAGGCCACGGCAAACGCGTATTATAATAAGTGGAAGAGTCTGGCGCTGGGATCGGACCAGCATGTCCTCGCGCAATACCAAAATGAGTCGTCCTGGTCAATTGGCTACAACATGTTTGCAGATCGTTGGCTGCAGACGGGCCTCATCAGCTCGAGTGTGCGTATCGCCCTTGGTCTTCAGAAGATAAAGTAATTCACGTGCGGCTATAGATACTCAACGCGCAATCCAACTTTCTCGAGCAGGTGAACTTCTCCTCGGCGCCGCAAATATTTAGCACCTCCGGGGTCGGCATACCACTCGACAGCCTGCGCCCGGACAACGTGACATACAGTGCGTAGTGGCAATTGTTGTATATGCGCGCGCTGATCCGTCGACCCAGGCTCGAACCTGTTCGCCGCCGGCTATGGCGACTCGATGTTGCAGGCTCTGATCTTCTCGGGCATGCAAAGCCACCCAATCTGGGACGACTTCAGCATCGGTGACAACGCGACATTCTCAATCTGGTCTCCAACGTCCGTCCTTTCGTCCATCCATCCATCCGTTGCCCTCCGTTCTGATAAACAATTTCATCTCGCACAGCCCTGACCTCGGATCGGCCTACGCGCCTCTCGCGCTAACGTCAGTTTCCCGCACTCTCCAAAGCCCCCTGTCCTGCTAACTAAAACGCGTCTCTAGCATCGAACTTAAGGGCATCACGACCAGCAGTGGCACCTACTCCCCCACCTCCTTCTCCTCACACAGCTCCACAGCCCGCAAACTCGGCCTCGGTCTCGGCCTCTCGCTGTTCGCGGCGCTCCTCGTCCTCGCTGGCGTGTTCTTCTACCGCCGCCGTATGCGCCTTGGCACCCCCCTGCTCTTCGCTACGCGCCGCCAACATAAGCGCCATCGCAGTAGCATCGTATTGCCTCCGGCTTCGAACGACGGTGGGGCTGGGTTGAAACTTGACTTCATTCCGTCGTTTGGTGGCGTGGGGTCGAAGTCTGTGCGTGCGAGGCGTGAGCCTGGGTGGAAGAACCTCGAAGATTACGATTATGATTGAGCGGCGGACGATCCCACTTAGCGGCGATTGACCTGGTTTGTTTCTTTGCTTCATTTTGTATGTTTTTCCATATTGGCCTTCCTACTTACCACTGAGGAAGGAACGTCGTTGACGCACTCATTTATATGTACGAGCTACAGCCTGCTTTTTCTTGCCATTTGTTATTCACCTTTTCTTTCGTTGTTCATACCCGTTCTTGCCCTCTCACTAGCTATCTATTTGTCTCCTGCTGTTGTTGTGTCCCGAAGTTATGCCTTTCGGCGTACAAGGATGTAAGTTAGACAAACCCTCACATTTACACGCGGAATTCTATCGACTTGTTGATCTATATCGATCTATCTTCGGAGCGAGGAGTATTGTTCTATGTCCGTGTACGATCATCCTAGAAAATCCTAAAACAAAAAAGAGCTCTATCGGGGTTTGTCCATGGTTTACATACATATTGCATCGCCGGCATGTAAAAGAGAACAGAGATGAAAAGAAGTAAAAGAAGTAAAATGAGAAGTAAACAGAAGAGAAGAGGGGACAGTGAATGCCTTGAGTGAGCACGTAGTGGTAATGGTAGCAATGTGAAGGTAGGTAGGAGCAACAACAAGAAACGAAGAAAAGAAGTACTGTAGGAAAAGCGAAGCAGGAATCACGGCTCATCACCGTCCGAAAGCCCCTCGATCCCGCCCACATGCGGTGGCGACGCCGGCGGGCCGTCCCCGTCATCCTCATCGTCGCCCTCATGTTCATCATGATGAACAGCCCACGACGGCCTCCGCCTGCGCACCTCGATAGCCGGTTCGTCGCTCCCCTCGTCGTCGTCGTCATCAACTCCTCATAATCGCATTCCTCCTCGACGCCCACATCGACGCTCGGGACATACAGTCCGCCTTTCGTCCCACGCGGCGCAGGCCAATACCACCGAAGCCCCATCTACCGGCATCGTCGTCATCGTCGACATCATCGCCAACTCGACATCCAGCATGGGGATATGAGTATGCGCGTGTGGATGCGCGTGCGGGTGTAAATGAGCGCGCGAGAACGCGCCACGTGCAGCTTCCTCCGAATTCCGCGCGAAAAAGCTATCCGAGTCTCCATCCGACGCATCGGCGTCTCCCTCAGAGCTATACGCCGAGATGTGCGGCTGCGCATTACACATCGCGCCGTACGGCGGTACGATCCCCGCGAGCGCCGCTAGGACACCCGCGCTTCCACTCGGCGTAGGCGGTAACGGAGCAAGCGCGACGCCTCCTGCGCCTACGACGACTACGTCGGGGTCTAGCGGCTCGTCGTGCTCTCCAGCGCCAGAGTGCAAGCTCGCGACTTCGTGCGCACGTAAGAGCCTTCCGTACTCCCCGACGTCGCCCCAGCTCGACGCGCGCATCGCGGGTCCCACGTCCGTGTCCGTGCACTCTAGTGGTAGCACCGGCGCGGCGGGTGCCGGCTCCGGCCCGAGCGCGTATGCTGCGTATGTGGGCTCGCGGCTCGGCATCGGCGGCGTCGCGGTCGTTGAGGTTGATACGGATACGGAGGCTGAGGTGGGTGTTGAGACTGGTGGGTCGCCGCGGCGCCAGCGGAGGGAAGAGAGGGAGAAACGGCTGCGGGGACGTGGTTCGTCGGGTGTCGTAGCGTTGGAGTGTAGTGAGGCGGTTTGCCGGTCTGGAGCGGCGAGGAGAGATATTGAGCCGCGTCGTCGGTCGAGGCCTTTGTGTGCTAGTGAGCTGATGCGGATGAGGATGTTAGTGGACGGGTGTCGGAGGATTTGGAGCGAGGAGGGCTGGAGATGTCTACTACTGAGCGCTGCCTCAGCGAGCGGGAACTGGATGGCGTATGCCTGTGGTGGGTGTCGCTGCGGGGCTGAGATGCCGAGACTGGCTCTCGGCACGGCTTGGTGGAAGGTTGGGTGCGCGGGTGCTGTTTCCCCGTGCGCCGGGAAGGTGCGTCGTTCCTGGTGCTATACTGGTTTATCCTGACTGATGGCAGGGACCGCACGCCGACGTCGTCCGAGTCCGAATGGCCATCAGCAGAACGGAAGGAGCGTTTGGGGCGCAAGGGGCGGAGGAAGGATGTGAGGCGATTGGTGAGACGTTGGCGCCAGCGGAATCGTATCGGCGAGACGGCATCAGAAATGGCGTCCTCCGTTATCGTGGATACGACTTTGCTGTCCGGAAGTGTATCTCTGACCCACCGTTCGCGATCAGGGATGTCGCGGAGGAACCATCGGTGGCGCTTGTGAAATTTTGGAGTAAGTTCAAGGGTCGTCGCGATAAACGGGGTTAATGAAATGGCATACCTTGGCCTCGTCGAGGGTGATCCGCTTACTCATGTCCTTCTCGAGCAGCCGCTCTAGCAACTTGATAATCTCTGCGCCCTCAGAGCACGGCGAATCGTCAAGACAGTTATGATGACGGCTTTTCGTGGAAATGCGATCCAAGCCCATAGAAGTTGGCACGTCCCAGTCCTGAGTGCATATGACACCATATAAGGCAAACTCGTGGTTATTCTCTACCCGGAAAGGCGTCCTTCCAAACAAGAGACAGTAGAGGGTGACACCGAACGCCCACACGTCAATCGCCTTGGTGATAGGCGGACGGTGAGTTGGTGGAGGTGATGATGCGTGTAACGTCGTCGCAGAGTTGGAATCTTTGACGGCAAGGACTTCGGAAGAGGGGAGTGGAGGAATGTCGGTGCCAAAGTCGTAGACGACCTCTGGGGCGAGAAAAGAGGGGGTGCCAGCTGTCTTACAAAGTTCCGAGTCGTCGAAGAGAAGCTGCAAGTCGTGGTCTGGCTCTGACGTCGTCGCCCCAGCCGCTGGACGGTTTTTGCCTGATCCAGCGAAGCGTTGGGCGGCCGATATGTGAGCCACCCCGAAATCGGTAATCTTGACCGTGCGACGGTCGGACGTCCACATGAGGTTGGCAGGTTTGATGTCGCGGTGGATGATGCCCTGAAAGTGAACTAGATACGAAAGTCAATCACAGGAGAGGGGATGGGAGGGTACGTTGGACACGGACGGTACTCTAGGCCGAGGATAACATCTCTACAGATTCTTCTTGACTGATCGACTCGTAACACAGGATTGTTGTTTGCATCACGCCATTTGATTTCTCCACCCCCGAGAAATTCCATTACTGTGGTGCAGTTAGTAGTCGAACAAAGGGCGAGAAAAGGGAGGCCACTGACCCATGTACACCTTTTGATACAACTTGTCATCTATGACTTCTAGCAAACGGACGATGTGAGGGTGACGGCATAGTTTCATGATGGCTATCTCCTTTTTGATTTTGTACTCTTGACTACCGAGGTTGTCAGTGACAGGGAGGTGAGGCCCCGAGCGCGGGATCTTTTTCCTCTTGAGTTGGTTGAGACGGTCGGCACGGGGGTTATGTCGTGACACGACCTTGATGGCCTAGGGGGGAGAAAAAATTAGATGAACAAGGACGAGTGAGGGAGCGAGAGACGCACGACTTCGACGTTGTTGCGAGTGAGATCATAGCATTTGTAGACTGTTCCGTGCTGGCCCTTGCCCACGGAGGGACCGCGCAGATAGTGGTTCAGAATGAGCCCTCTGCTCTGGTCGTCGTTGGTCCTGCCCTGGTGTACTGTGTGGGTGATGCGCACGTCGGCGGTGGGATCAAAGGGAAGACGGCTGTTCATGACCTGGAGACCACCGGCCGGGTCCATCTGGGTCGGAGCATATGAAAGGAGACAGCGACTTGTGGGTTGGCGGCGTTCACTTACTCGCCAGGGCTGTCGAGGGAGTCGAGAGCAACGTCGAATTACGGCATGATTTCACTGTACAGGACATAATATCTACTATTACTATCACCGAGGACACACGCAACGATCCTCCTCTTTGATCTCTGACATAACCTGCCCGAGGTGTAACCAATACACTTTCTGGGGTGAAGCTTACAACACTCACAGATTCAATGTGGTTACCGCATCCCTGCCACAGATCGATGAGTGATCAACACATCGAATGCACGGAGCACACACCCGCCATGTAGTCTTCCCGCATTTGTCGCACTTCACAGCGTAGCAATGGTTGACAGGTGTCGATTCCAGCATCTTGGACATCAGGGACCCATCAGCGCCGGGTTGGGGTACTGCCCATAACATTAGATTCTTACGGTACTTTTTTTAGCCTTTGGGGTGATGGGGTGAGAGGACGAGGGTCCACAAATAGCTCTACTTGGCTCTTATAAGCGACAGAACTCGCTCGAGATTCTCTACTCTTTGATTGGCGCCGTCAAGGACATGACTACGACACCCGTGATTTTCCACTTCCCATCGCATAGCTCGTGATATCCCGGCCCCATAAGGAAGCTCAGAACCAGCGCTGAAGCACCGTTCTTTACGTGGAACCCAGCTCGTTCCTGCGCCACGCCCCAACCCATCAGCGAGGCGTCGTGTTACCATCCGTCAGTCGATTCAGCCGAGCAGCGGTGCGCGCTCTCCTTCGCTGCCATCGCTCACCGGTGGGTACTTCCAGATACTCGCGAAGCGTATCCAAGAACGCTGCGCTGCGCCAGCGACGGCGCCAACAGCATCGCTACTCGCACGACGCAGCGCATGGCTACGTCTATCGATACGTTCGCTGCGTATACGGTGCTCGCCGTCCACACACACGCTAAGCGCAAGGAGCAACACGATGATACACGCGAGCGCGCACGACGCCGAGATCATAAACATGATCACCATTTGCAGGCGTGCCGCTTGTTGAACGTCTGCGCCGCCGAGGATCGCACCGGACATCATGCCTGGGATGGAAATGATGCCCGTCACGCTGCCAATGCCGATGATAAGCGGGGAAATGGGGATATGGCGCAGGACGCGTACCTCATTTGGTTGACGATGGGCATCAGTGCGAGGCGTAGTGCATCTATGGCGAGCGGACGGCACGCCTCGAAGCGCGACGCGCCAAATGCAAGGTATGTCTCCGTCTTGTCGCGGTTCTCGCTATGGCACGCGTCAGCCTTTCGGTGGAGCAAGGGAGGAACAGAACGAACGCACTCGAGTTCTTTGAGCACGTAGCTCAGCGTCACCGAGACACCCGCAATGGCATTACCGCACAGCATGCCTACAACGGGAACTCCACGAACAGATAGAGCATATCAGTTGCGCCTCGGTGATATACGGGACCAGATGGCTCACTATATTGAGCCGGCGTCCAAAACGGATGGACGCCCATCGCGAAGCGGGCCCCTAAGACGGATATCGGGACGGTCGAGCATAGCATGGCGAGCAATACGATGAGGAACTAAATGGGATGAGAAGGGTTTCGGCGGACGTGCAGGGTCCACGACGCACCATATGCCGACACCTTCTCTGAGCCTTGATCACGACTGCATGTTCACTTTAGTCCGGCACTCGGCGGCAATGAGATCAAAACGTACCAGTTTCGAACGCGCCAAGCAGGTTCAGCAGCACTGGCGTAGTTTTGCCGAGTAATGATGAGCCACGGGAAGGGAAGTAGAAGTTGCGTGACGTACGAGCTATCGCCGCAACCGTCCATATATTCTGTGCGGCGAATACGCGCTGCAGGATCGTCGCGACAAATGTGAGCTGTACGACGCAGCGCAGCGCACTAATCACGAGCTCGGTACCAATCTGCAGCTGCAGCACCTGCGACAGCACCATGTTCATGCCGATGAACGCGAAGCCATAGCCGACGTTAGACCATTGGAGATCCGTGCCCGACGGTGGCGGCGGAGTAGTGTCCATTCGTGTTTATTTTTTCTAGGAGGAAAAGAGAGGTCTGAGCAGAATGAAAGAGAAGGGTTGGGTTGCTCTTCAAGGATTGCGGAGAGACTCGGCCGACAATACTGTAGCACGCACAGCACTCCGCAACTCCAGCGTGAACGAAATCAACGCCAGTAGTGACACTGTGCAAATGCGCAACCACCTCATTTCCTTTTTCTTCTGAAAAGACATGTAACTTACCGTTAGGGTATCTTTGTATCCGGTGACGGTCAAGAGGGTAGAGAAGTATGCGAGCGTGCGCGTAAGTGTGGATCCGCTCCGCTCAAGTTGTCACTGCCACTGGCGGGAGTAAGTCAGGTACACACACGTATGGCGCCATAAAAAACTCACGGATCTACCTTCCCGCCTCGGGAATCCACTGCGGCCACCTTTACGCTCGCTGCTCGTCTCGCTCGTCTCGGAGAGAACTGGTAACATGGAGGTACTGGACAGTGTACACGGAGCGTACAAAGCACTTGGGCTTCCAGCCTGTGAATTATGAATGTTCCGCGTAATTACGAGGACGTGTGAAGATCGGGGTACATTCCGCGTTTTTCTTGACTCATAGTCATTACAGCAATCAGAGTGCATCAATCGGATCGCATCAGTTAGTAATTTTGCACGCAGGCAAGAATGACTCGTCGCCCATTGTGCATTGTCTAGTGGATCATGCGCACAATTCACATCAACCGGAATCTTCTCGCCGTCCTCTCTTGTGCGAGCTGGGAAGCATTCACATCCGATAGACCTGAAAATGGTCGGCGTCGAGCATTAGTGCAGTCCGAGTTCTACTGAGAAATACTGGTTAGGGGTATCTTCAATCAAGTGATACCCTCGCCCTGGATCCCTTCGATACCCCAGGGCAAACGCCCGAGACAACTCTCAAACCAGCAGCAGATGCATGACCCCTAATAAATTTCAGAAAATTCTACAGTACGAGCACCGCCGTTAGCACCGCATATATGCCTCACGAAAGAGTCATGCGGTCGCGTAAACGTTGGATCGCATTGTTCGAGCCCGAGTGCATTGTTCTCGCCTGTACATTGTTCGAGCCCGCACAGGATCCCCAGCATGCGGCCTGATGATGACAGTGATGTTCGAGACCTCACGTAGCCCTTCGCGTGAAGGGGACTTGCCCAGGGTGTGAGGCGCTCCAATGGCATTATTTTTGGACTCATGGCAGCCTCAAGGATCGCAGCATGGTGGCTGCGTGTTACTCCGGTGCCTCAGCGCTACCCGAACCCTACCGAGCCCCACATACAAAAAGACCCGTCGTCACCAATCCCCTGTTTTTACTCACCGCCTCACCGCAAGCACCTGCACATCAATCCCACTATACAAATTCAGACGTCTAGACAACTACAGTGCGCTATGTCCCAGGTACGTTACGAATGACGTTCTTCACTTATCGCACAGCTCTGAACCAGTGCACTCTAGATCGATATTGAACTCGCAGCACTGCTCAACTCTCTGAGCTTTGAGCAATCCATTACCGTAAGCCTACGTGCCTGACTGTGCCCACAAACCCTGATCTCAATGTTTTCCGTCTGTATGCAGGCTGGAATGGTCCCAACCACGGACGCACCGATGATGACGATGATGAACGATGAGGACCGAGGGTACCACGTACGTCGTCAACCCAACGCCCACCCCTGGCTCCGCCTGATCTCCGTTCGGTTTCAGTCAGATTCCTCGGACGTTTCAGCGCGCTCTTCGCGCGCCATGCAACCCGCATCTCATCCGTGCTCACTCATGCAGAGTTTCGCATGCCACCACGGCCTTGGCGACGCAGTGGCAGGGCACGTCAACGATAGCGAGCTCTCACAACTTGTCTTTGCGCATCGCGAGGCTTTCCTGTCATGCCCCTCGGCACACGCAGGATGCTCCGCAGGCTTCAACATTCTCGCGTCATTGTTGGAAAAATTAGCACAGCCCATGGAGAGTGGCGCTGGTGTAGACGTGGTGAGGATGCTCCGCACGGAGGCATGGCTATTGTCAGGACTGAGCGCCTAGAATATTGTGTGTCCAATTATTGTATCGTTATGTCCTTTTTTGTTTTAGCATATTTTATTACATAAGAACGCGGGCTGTTTGGACATGTTTTGTTTGAGGCTTGGAACTGGCAAACTTTAATTTCAATCTACACAACAAAGACGAGCGACGAGACAAGATATCAACAAAACACTCTCTGATGGCCTCTCGTCCGACAGTAAACGTTCGCTCAACGTCAGGCGGTAATTTCTTCGTTATTGGCAGCATATATGCGCATCGCTCACTCACGTCTGCAGAGGCTTCCTCGTCTCTCCCACTTCCTGCGGTTTTGACCGCTCCGATTCGTCTTGATGTCGTCCAGCAGGTCCACAGTGCGTAGCAACCCTGATCTCATTCGGTCGCACGATTAAAGGTAGTCATCAGAGAGCATTGCGAAGAACAAGCGTCAGGCATACGCCGTCAGTGAAAAAGCTGGCCATCAGACGTCTGCCGAGTCTTGGGGTACTGGTCGTGCCGTCGCTCGTATTCCTCGTGTCGGTGGTGGAGGAACTCACCGCTCTGGCCAGGTGCGTACTACATACGTGCTGTGGCTTATTTCGTGAATTTATTTCCGTGAAGGCCGCCTTCGGTAACATGTGTCGCGGTGGTCGCATGTTCGCGCCGACCAAGACCTGGCGCAGGTGGCACGTCAAGGTGAACCAGAACCAGCGCCGCTTTGCTACCGTTTCCGCTCTTGCTGCGTCGGCACTTCCTTCTCTCGTCCTCGCTCGCGGCCACCGCATCGAGGAGATCGAGGAGGTCCCCCTCGTCGTCAGCAACTCCGTCGAGTCCTTCCACAAGACAAAGGAGGCCGTTGCGCTTCTCAAATCTCTTCGTGCGTACCGCGATGTCGTAAAAGTCTCCAACTCGCGCAAGCTTCGCGCCGGTAAGGGGAAGCTGCGCAACCGTCGCCATCGCCAGCGCCGTGGTCCGCTCGTAGTCTACAATGAGGACGGTGGCATCGTGAAGGCATTCCGTAATCTGCCTGGCGTTGAGATCGTCAATGTCCGTCGTCTCAACCTTCTCCAGCTTGCACCTGGTGGTCATATCGGCCGCTTTGTCATCTGGACTGAGGGAGCGTTCGCCCTCCTCGACGATGTCTTCGGCACCTTTGATAAGGCTGCTGTCTACAAGAAGGACTACTTGTTTGTGTCCCACCCCCGATGTCCTCGGATCATCCTCACTAATGTTTACCTGAAGGCTGCCAACCGCCAAAATTTCTAACCCAGATGTCACCCGTCTGATTAACAGCACCGAGATTCAGTCTGTAGTTCGTCCCGCGAATGCAAAGAAACATAAACGCCCGTGGACCCAGCACAAGAACCCTCTTCGGAACAGGGCTGTCCTGTTCCGCCTAAACCCTTATGCCAAGTCTCTCCGCCGCCAGGAGCTCCGTGCGTGGCCTGTCTTCCCTTTGATCATTTCGCTTCCAATGCGCTGATGGATTACTTTTTGTGCAGTCCATCAGGAGCGCGTAAAGAAGAGAAAGGACTCGAACAAACGGCCCAAGAAGAGGGCCCAGGCCCATGCTGCGTCGAAGGCGTTCTTGACTACACTTTTCGCTGCCTGATCTTGCTGTTTGATAAAGGCCGTAATCGCTCCAACATCATATGCATCCATATACATACATTTGGGGAGCCTGTCCCGTCGTTAGGCTGCCACGCCTTGAACATGATGTTTTACTTCGTGATAAGCACTGTCCGCATGAGTCAATGATTTCCGCCCCTCTTCCGAGAGCAAATCAGAACAGTTTTCTGAATAGATATGTGATTGTGGCGGTATGTCGTCTGTGGTGTGCAACACCCGCCATTTTGACTTGCCTCGAGGATCCAGAGAGATCGGCCGGAAAGTATATCTCCGTGGAACATATACAAACGGGGATGTTTAGCTAATAAGACGATGGGCAGTCCGCAATGTGGCGTGCGAGTGAAAACTAACTAGAGGGGAGATATTGAGGGGGATTATAAATAGTGCTATACGAACGGATGTGCGTATCGTGAAGGAGATACAGAGATATAGACCTTGCTGATCAAATCAAAACCATTCCTCGTCATGCGAGGTTTACGTTAAAGTGCTTGCGGTGGAGAGAGAGAGGGCTTGTTCCGAGTCGGCGTTTTGGGGGAAGGTAGGAAGGAAGAGAAGTTGCGAGCGAGGCTTGGTTTAGTAATAATGGTTATCGTCGTTGCGTTTGTGGTGTCGCGGATGCTGTTGTGCCGGCGACTTTTCGAGGGGTGCGGGGATCGTAGACGAGAGGCACGTCCATGCACGCACGACACGTCGTAGACTCTCTAACCCGGCGGGAAAAGGGGGGGGGGGTCAGCCGCGAGGACTAGAATAGCGAGGGAGAATTCACGCACCTCTTGCGCGCCGCCGTGCACAAGCGTGCCGCGCGAGGTCCCGAGCGCTCTCGAATGAACCCGCGCACCGCACGCACGCATACGCTCCAGCGCCGACGGCATGTATGTGTAAATGGAACGTGAGCGCACGCACGCCTCCAAGTAACTCGTCACATCCACGACGCGGACAGCGTAGTAGGCCGTCCGTACGCGGACTACGCAGCATCGTGAGCGTCGCTTCTTCCCTCTGAATCATCAATTCAGCGAAAAAATTACAGAGAAAGAGAGGAGGGGAAGGGGGGATAGTACTCACGGCTTCCTCGAGCTCGTCTGTGATCGACGCACGTCGCCGCACTTGTGGTGGTGTTACGGCTCGCGTAGGTCGACGCTGGAGTACGGGACTAGCGCTGTCCGTCTCTACGAACGTCAAGCTCGTCGGCGTCGTGCGTACAGTCGAGTCTCCCGGACCAAGGCCTGGACCCGCAGCGGTTGCGGTCGCGGTTGCGGTTGCAGTTACAGCTGCGGACGCAGGCCCGTCCTCGCGCGTATCCATCATCATAACCATCGTAGTTCCCGCAGCCGTATGTCCGTCTACCGAAGCCGGAGTCGGTGTCGGCGCAGCGATATGCAGCGCGAGCGCGGGCGCGGGATGGCGCGGAGGTAACGGGAGCGGCTTTTCGTACGCGTCGACGTGCATGTTCGTGTTGTTGTTGTTGTTGTTCTCCTTTTCGGCGTCGTAGTAGTAGCGCCGGTCCAGGCGTTGTTGTGCGGGCGTGAAGTGCGTGCCGCCGGAACGGGAGGCGGCGCCGGTGCGCTCGAGCGCTTCGAGTGCGGCCCAGCGTGCGCGTACGCGCGCTGCGACGTCCTCGGCAGCGCTGAGTTTCCGTCGGCGCGGGACCGCCGGGCCTGCGGTGCTGTAGAGCGACTCGGCGGAGGACGTAGCGCTGCTGCGCGTGCTGCTGCCTGGTATCATCGTCGCGTAGCGTTTCTGTGGTTTTGTTGGAGGTATTGGTGTTGGTAGTGGTATGTGGGCATTTGCCGCCGGGGACGGCTGATCGTTAGGCGTGCGGTTGCGGTTGCTGGTGTTGGCGACGCTTCGGCGGGTTTGGAGTCGTTCGGCTGGAGTCGGGCGAATGGCTTGCGGCGGTCGAGGCTCATTGATGGGTTTTTGGGAGTGTGTGGATCGTTTGCTAGGGAATGGACTGGGCAGGTGGGGATGAGTGAGTGTGGGGATGGGGGGTTGAGGGGATGATGATGGAGTGGAGGGATGGAAGAATGGAGGGAAAGCACGGAAAAGGCGGGAACGAGCCTTGGGAAGAAGGGGGGGAGCACCCCAGCCGGGTGCGTGGGGAGCTTTATGAGGGGAGTGAAAGAGTGTGGACCGGAAGCAAGACCAGACCCACACCAATGTGGTTTGGACACTAGAGACACGCAGTCCGTGGTGTTGTCAACGCCCCGATCTGGTAGTGGGCGAGAACCATGCTGTCCTGCGCCGGTGATAAACTCAACATATGCAGGTATATGGCGTGGGTAGTGGTATGGTCGTCCAAAACACTCCGAAAACCGGCCACGCGATTGGGGCGTGTTGGGTCACGTGGGGCTATGCCTGCGTGCGTCGAGACTTGGGTTGTGGCGAGGGGTGCAAGGGCGAGTGGGAAGGGTCATTGATAGTACAGAATCAAAATAGCTACGAACAAAGTAGCATTGCTGCGGTTAGTCGTCGAAAGCGGCACGGGAAGGGAGTTAGAGTGGTCAGTGTTGGTGGAGCTCGCGCGCTAAACGGCACCATGGAGCTGTACAGGTTTCATGATCTCGTTGGCTTGACCGCGGGAGCATACAAAGCAACCTAAAATAGATTTGGCAAAAGCAATGTCCGATACTGGGGCTGTCCGACGCTGGGGCTGCTGTGGATTACTGAGAGTAGAAGAGGGCTTACGTTTGCGCCAGGTTAGCCACCATGTTGGTTTGTTGTAATGTTGGGGGTCGTCTACGTGACACTAAGATGGGCCGGACAAAGAAGTACCCTCGAACAGGGAAGAGCAAGTGACTGTACAACTTGTTCGAGCGCCGTTGATATATGACCCTGATGCCCCGGCAACATTCCCATGAGAGGGTTCTCTCGTCCAGGGAAAGCAACCAAGATCAGTGCCCCAGCATAAGTCTGAGAATAAGATCGTGGTAGCGGCACACGCTCCCATGACTGACAAGGTTTGATATCCCCAAGTTGTATGTACACTCCCTGTTCCATGGCATTCCTCTCTGCATTATCTCACCCGAATTCTGGCACATTTGAGAGGAGTATGCATAATAGCTTGGTGGAGTTGACCCCATGATCCCAGCACCTGGAAATGCAGGCTGTGCCTATCGAACGACGGTCACAGGATTTGAAAATGTGCACAACGCAGGAAGGCACACATTCAACCCCTGTCTGTGCACCCAGCGGTCAATGTGAATGGTTATGTGCGGCTGTCAACAACTTGGCTCACCTGAAACGGTGTTTACGGAGTGGTGCAGCCAATACGAAAACGGCAGTGGCGTGACGGAGTAGCAATACAACACACTGGCACGTACGTAGTAAATTAGCCTGTCGACTCTGCTGCGGCCCTCCGTGCGGCTTCCGAGAGCGGCTTTCTCCATTTCGGCGGCGGAGGGTCCCATACACCTAGCTCCTTCTTTAGCTCCCCCAGGTCCTGTGCCCACCGCTCCTCCCAGTAAACCGTGATCAAGCTCTGCGCAGCACTGCCGCAGCGCAGTGCCCACGGCAAATACTCCGAGAAGAACCGTGCACGCTTGGTGGCGTTCAGGCGGATGACTGCTGCGGTAGACAGCGCTGCGGACGGCAGGCCGAGGTTCGTGAACTCGAAGACCTTCAGTGCGAGCTCGTACTCGACCGTGACGGGCAGCCCAAAGAGCGCGTGGTAGAAGTCGTGGCACTCGCGGTACCGTTGCATCACATATGCGAGCTCAGGGTCGTCGATGTAGTGCACCTGCAAGCGAGCTGCGTAAGTGGGAAAGGGAGGGCGTGCATGGGGGGACGCACGGGCTCGCGCGTGTCGGGCGTGACGCCGCAGCGTTCGAGCCAGGTCACGTAGGTGTGCCCGAAGGTGTTCTCAGGGAGACGTGCGAGCGCAGCCATGTCCACAGTGCTCGTGTTGACCTGCGGGCGTTCTTTCAGTATGCGACGCCCTTCTTCGCTTTCCAGCATGTTATCGAGCAGATGTGGGAGCACGGGTCCTGCAGTCGTCTCTCCGAGAGCGGCAATCATGTCTGTGGGGTGTCGGACACAGAGTGTGAGAGCAACTAGTTATACTTACCTGCTCTACGTGGGTCCGCGAGCGACATGAGCGCGGACCCTGCAGCGAGAAACGCATTCTCGAACCAGTTCAATGGGATGTGCCCTGGATACGCTGGTTCCGTTTTGATGTGGCGTGTATGGAGAGGAGTGACACGATTCAGAGTCAAGGCAGAGAGTCCAGCGAGACGTAGAGCATGTCGAGGTGTGCGGAAGCGCGTCGCGGCGGTGAGAGACATTGTTGTTCGTTGACTGTGAGAGCGTGGGCGTGGGTACCCCGACCTGAAACTAGGGTTAGGGTTCCGTGCCCTTTCTGATTATGTCATCATCGGTGAATGTCCCTCATTTCACTCTGAGTGCGGATTTTATTTGTGCAGGGAATGCAGAAATGTATGCAGAGATCGATGAGCACGCAGGCTTAGGCTCGGGCGTGAGTACTGCGCGAGTGTGGAAGCTGGTACAGGCCGTACAGCTGCAAACCTTGTAGCTACCTCTGCTAATACACTGAAAGGTCGTTATCAGTACAGTTCTGGCGGATCACCTGCTCGTGCTCCAGCTTGGGCTTCTTCGCACCTGGCGGCTGCATACTTTCACCATCGACTTCTACTACCACGTCTTGCTGAGGTCTGGACGTCTCTGTACCCCGGTCAGCTTTCCTGCGGACAGGCACGGTGGCTGCATCGGAAGGGCGCCACTTAGGAGGGCGCCACTTAGGCCATTCTAGAAGCGACGGTCGCTGCGGGGGGTCGTCCCCCATTAGCTGGTGAGCAATCTTCGAGACGCAGTTGACTCCTGCTGCTGGCCGGACCAAGATATGTCGGAGAAGAACACGCCCGCATGACCATCTATCGGCCCTGATGGGGCTATACTTCGGCGTTGGTCCGTCTTGCTTTCCCATTTCAGGCGCTGTCCAACCCCTGGTGCCGCGATATTCATCAATCTCCGTATTTTCATCCTCAACCTTGAGAGCTACGTTGAAGTCGATGATTTGCAAGCGACAACTACTGTCACAAACAAGGTTGTCGGGCTTGATGTCTCGATGGGCTATTTTGTGCTCGTGAAGATATGCAAGACCCTTGATGAGGCCCCAGCCGAGCGCGGAACGAGCGCCGACGCTGGCATGATCCATGAATCGTTGGTCGATAGAGAGCATCTTCGGTAAAATGAGCCACTTCCTGGTAGCCGAAGTGATAGTTTCGATCAGTGAGATGACGTGCGGCGAGACCCGCCCCGTCATACGGAGGAAATTTAAGATATCTGGCTCTCTCGATTCTTCGCGGACAGCCTTTGAAATCATTTCGGTCTTGTTCGGATCGCCCCGTCGATACACTATGCGAACGTGAGGTGGTGGCTGCAAGACAATAGTCGGTGCGAAATCATGGATGGAGAAATGGGTTCCATGGCGCACCTTCGTAAGCAATTCCCAGGTGCCGCCATCCGTCTCTAAGATATCCGGTACCACTTTATATCCGTTGGCTTCCAGCACTTCCAGTTCCAGCTGTTCCATTCCGCCGCCACTACCACCCATAGGGTGATCATCTTGATTTTGGCTACGTTGGCTCTCCCGGCTTTTCGTGGACCGTTTGGAGCCGGTGAACGTCGGCAGCTTGCATGGGGTGTCGTGAATATCCTTGAACGCCTGGATCTTTTGTGCTGTGTCATCTTTGTCAGCCTCTTCGTCCAATACAGAAGCGATATTGTACAATTCGAGTGTAAATTGAACGCAGGCTTCCTTCTGCAACATGTTGAAGGATCGCTCTTTGTAAAAAACCTAAGGTGGGTCAGCAAAAAGGATATTAATGATATACAGAGGATGCGTGCGCACGACCGGGGAATCCATTTTTTGAAATAGAATGCGGCGCACTGCCTCTCCGTTGCCGCTAATAAATATGGCCACGAAGAAAAAATTCTTCTTCTCCTTGTAAGCGTCCAGGAATTTGTTCGCGAATCGAACGATGAAAGCTCCTTGAAGCATCATGTGATAAAAATCCAAGGGAGCTTTACCCGGCAGGAACGAATTGACCTCCACAGCCATTCGTGGAAGCCCCCACTTCAGAACGAGGAAATCGTTTTTAGGTCTATAAGTGAAATAGCCTTTCTCGGGGACTCGAATGATAAGCATGAACGGCCACGGTTCTTGACCGCTGTTAGGACGTCAGCTAAAAATATTATGTGTGCTGAATCTCACAATTGAGTGACGAATTTATTGTTTGATCGCAAATGGCGTGCGAATAAATTGAAAAAGAGCCAATTTGCATCGAGTTCTTTGAAGAGGCTGTTGCTTACTTCTTTTAGCTTGATCCCATCAATGGCTGAAATGTAGGCAAGGTGTTGAAGCTCGAGTGTGTCAGCAAGAGAGCCGGGAGTGGCCCTCCTCGCCCGCGACGAAGTAAAATAGATCTGACAAGTCTCATCACCGAGAAGACGTTTCGCTGAGCCGTACATCTACCTTCATATGTCAGAGGTCGACGGCTTTATAAGATACGAAAATAACTAACTCGAGCATCGCTGGTCCTTCGCTTTCGAGACAGGAGCGTTTCAAAATGCAAGACAAAGTCTGGGACCACTAACAACACCGACGAGTTCGTTATTTTGTTTAGATCGATGTCTTCCCACGTAATGTAACCTTTGGTGTTAGCTCGAGGCAATATGTCTTCATATTTTTGGTCCAATTGGAACGTGAGGAGCTCGCCATCCAAGTCATCTTCATTCGAAGCAACATTCAACGAAGGGTCTATGGCATGTATGAGAACACAGCCAATGGGTAGTAGAGATAGAAATACATGGCGTACCAGGCATTTGTATAAGCAGGGTCTCACTATCTGAGAGTCGGAGGTCTGCCACCTTCATACCTTCCGGAATGTACTGAATGGTATCCTCGTCATCGATGTCGATGCTCCCGAGAATCTTTTGCCAATGTTTTGGGCTGCCGACAGCGCTGTTGATAATGCATTGACCCTTCGGCATCCACACGTGGCATCGAGCGGGATTCGCGTGGAACAAATTCGGTGCCAGCTCCTTGGCCTTCACCTTCAAGGCGAATGTACTGTCGACGGAGGTGGTGAGAACCGGGAAAATGTTACCAATGACCTGGAACTTGTGGTCAACGAGAAGAACCCAGGTAGAGGTAGTGGTAGTGGTAGGATGCGGAGGTTCCATGGTGAAGTGATGTTTGGACTGAGAGGAGGCACACAACCTGAAAATAGGGTTAAGGTTACTTGCTTGAGACTTTCCAAGTCCGCCTGTGTGATGACTTGAACTTGAACGATGAGCAGCAGCAACACCGAAACGCAGACTGAGGCTCCAGCTACAAAGGCAGTCGTACCAAAGCAAAAGAAACTCAAACCCGCGCGGAAACAAGTAAAGCCAGGTGACGTCGATAAAGAAACTGCTCCGCAGACTGGGAAGGAATACAGTGCATTTCTCACTTGGTTTTACTGCCTGCAACAGATTGCGCTGACTTCACGACAGACATATGGTACAACAAGTGGGCTGGTGGCGATAGGGAGGACAACTACTCCAAGTGCGTATTCATTACTACCATATTTCGCGTCGTGGTCTCACTCTATCGCAGTAAGACGAAATCTCAGACGCGATGCAGCATAAAGAAAGACGCCGGCTTGACGCGCGCAAACACAACCGGCATGCGCTATTGCTGTCTCTTCTTTTCCCGCGGGTGCTGTCCATACGGCTGGGAGTGCGAGTATTTGCACACACTACCGGACCCAGAAAAGGCGTTGCCCGATTCAAGCAAGGACTGTTTCGCGCGCGACAAATTTGCGGACTATCGTGACGACATGGGTGGTGTCGGCACTTTTACGCGACAAAACCGCACGCTTTACGTCGGACGTATCAAAGAGACTGGTGTAGGTGCAGAAACAGAAGAAGTCGTGCGACGGCACTTCAAGGAGTGGGGGGACATCGAGCACAGTGCGTTTTTTTCACTCCTTTCCCTGTTTTGGATTATTTCACTTATGTACTTCGCTGCGAAGTACGCGTGCTGCAGTATCGCTCGGTGGCGTTCGTGACGTATGTTTCGGAGCACCACGCACAGTTTGCAAAAGAAGCAATGGCCTGTCAGTCTCTGGACAATGACGAGATTCTCAATGTCCGCTGGGCAACGGAGGACCCAAATCCCACTTCTAAAATCGCAGAAAAACGGCGCCTGGAGGAGATCGGACAGGCGGCCATCCGTGCTAGGATGGACCCGCGGGTGGTCGATGCCATGCAGTCCGTCCGTGCGCTCGAGGAGGGCCGGGAATATCACGCGGACGAAGGGTTTGAGGATATGGACCAGGACGAGGATGTCGGTGGTCCTGAGGGGAAACGGAGACGGATCGAAGGGCCAGAGACAGACGAGCCAGAGGTAGTAGAGGAACCACCTGAGGCAAAAGAGCCCAAGACCGGGCTACAGGGTCTGCTCAGTTCAGGTACGCTGGAGAGCCTTCGTTATTTCTCCGAGCTGCGTCGGCGCAACGGCGGCGCTGCGCCCGCTTCTGCTCCTGCGCTCGTGGCTAAGGTCCAATCAATACCTACGGAGTTAGGACTTGGTGACTACGGAAGCGACGATGAGGATTAGGCGCTTTGTATTTACGCATCTTGTTCATCATGCTTCTGAGCGGAGCCAGTTGGCTGCGACTGGCGTCAAACTTTACTCACCACTGGCAGTGGTGGAAGATAACACACCTGCTGTGTGCCAACAATTCAGGGCTGGCTGTCTATGTTGAGCATAACAGTGGCGTCCGAGTCCTGGCGCGACTCTCCAGGTGCCACGAGCTACGTAGTCGTAATGGTTCCAACTCGGAGCCTGTTCCCTCAGACACCAAAAACGTGGCATCAAAGCCTCTGCACTTCGACCGAGAATGAAACGAGTCTAGGCGAAGCTCTGGGCCTAGTGTCGTTTTAGTGTCGTTTCAGTGTCGTTTCTCACTTTTGTAACAGTATCTCAAGTGCCTCTCTCGTTGACAAGTCAACAACTCCTTGAATCCTTCGAGCTGAGCTTTTTGTGACTTTTTTCTGTCAGAGTACTACAGGCGCAGAATCAAATGACAAGGCGAGAAAGCCAAAACGACACTGGCATATCCATACTCATAACTTGAAGGTACCAACTCTATTGATACAAAAGCTCCGAATGTGGGGGTTGTTGTCATCAAAGACGACCGCACATCCATCAATTCGAAATGCGTCTCCAGCGCCGGTGCAAGCCCCCCGATCTTCAAGTTCGTGTGGCGGGCACATCCAAGGGCACATCGTGGCCAAATGTGCATGCACTGAGGTCACGATTCAGCCTCGCCTTCGCCCGTCTTCCTCTCCTCCTGACCGGAGTCCGTAAACACGCTGGGTTCACTGTAGATGTTAACGTACTCGGCGCCCAGGAAGCTCTGGCTTCAAGCTTCACGTCTCAATCGCGACAGATGATTGCGCTCACCGCGGTACGTACTGTTTCTTATCCGCCAACCACGGGCACTCTTATCTTAGCTCACTGCAGCGCGTGACAAAAGCCCCGCCGGCGCTGAGGAGAACGGAAGTTTTCCACAATTCCACTTGTAGGCCACTCGCTGAGCGATATAAATATCGCTACAGATGGCCTTGGTCTCTACAAGTGCAACTTCAGCTCTTCTCGCCTCCCTTCTCTCTCACACCAGAATGTCGAACCTTCTCCAGTTTTCTCTCCCTGACCCACTTACACAGTGGCCTTGGCCCAGGAAGTTAAATCAACACTACGCAGAGGTCAAACCAGAATCCGATAAGTGGATGCATAGCTTCGAGGCCCTGGATGCCAAGTCCCAGAGGTCGTTCGATCTATGCAACTTCCGTAAATGCTTAGTTCTTTCCTTCTTCAGCAACTGACGGGACACCTAGCTCTCCTTGGTTCGCTCACGTATCCATTACTTGACAAGGGTCTGTCTCCTGTCCGCTTCTCACTATATAACTGTTCTGACACCGTCTCAGATGGGGTTCGAGTTGGCTGTTATCTCATGGTCCTCCTTTACACATACGATGAGTTCACCGACAAGGTCGACGGTGATGGCGCGCGTGTCTACGCAGAGATGGTCATGGACGCCATTCGTAATCCTCACAAGGAGCGTCCACGAGGCGAGCCAAGGCTCGGCGAAATGGCACGGCAGTATGCCCTTCTCTCCAATCAATTTGGTTACTTTATTAATTCCAATCGTAACAGATTCTGGCTACGCGCGATAGAGATAACAACCCCAGAATCTCAGAGGCGCTTCATCACAACATTCGCCCAATATGTGTATGCAGTGATCGATGAGGCTTCTGACCGCGCAAAAGGACGCGTCCGAGGCGTCGAGGATTATTTGAAGCTCACGCGGCTCACTACTGCCGGATTCCCCTCTTTCTTTCCTGCTGAGGCAGGCTTATCTATCCCAGACGAGGTCATGGAGCATCCCGCGTTGCAGTCGATCCTCAGTTTTGCTGCAGAGTCTCTCGTCCTCACAAACGTGGGTGTTTCTTGAGATTGATGGCTCTCGGACCCGTCTGACCGCGATGGCTAGGACATGTACTCGTACAACATCGAACAAGCGTCTGGACACGGCGGCCATAACATCGTCACTGTCATCATGAACGAAAAGGGGGTGGACTTGGACGGCGCGCTCAACTGGCTCGCTGAGTATCATGGACAAGTACTGTCCAATTTCCAAGAGCAATATCGCATGCTCCCCTCTTGGGGTCCTGCAGTCGATGCCGATGTTAAGAGCTTTGTGGAGAGATTGGGTTACTGGATTCGCGGAATAGATTGCTGGTCTCTCGAGACAGAAAGGTACTTCGGGACGAAGGGACTGGAAATCAAAGAGCACAGGCGGGTGACGTTGCTGCCGAAAGTGAAGGAACCGGACGTGACGCCGATGATGGCTCAACTCAACGCTGAGACGAACTAAGACGAGACTCCACCAATATGTAGCGCCTCTTTTTTTGTTGAACCAAGTAGCGTCTGTTGTACGGTAGAGATATCTCGGATTTGAAATCCTTTGGAGTTAAGTTATGAGATGCGGGCTTCAAGCTTAAGTTCGACATCTTCGACGCTCTGTTCAGTGTATGTGGACACCGGTGCGGACGGTTTTTCTTTTTCACATATACAGTAGATCAATCACCCTTACAGACTCCTTCCTTGCCGATGCTATGCTCCGTGTAAGAGGAGGAACTTTATCATTACGCCTCACGTGTTTATTCCCCAGCCGCCTTTTTTGACTTCGAAACTTGCATCGGGCGTCTCGGGCCGTAACGGCAATGGGGCTCTTTACTGGCTCTTTTGTCACATGTACCGACTGTACTGTATGTCATTCTCCCATTTAGGAAGAGCATATTATTTTATCGAACGTATGTTGCGCATGTTGCTGTATGTGGAGGACTCCAGTTACGGTCCAAGTCTTGGCGTGACTCTCCAGGTGAGCTGTGTAATCGTAATGGTTCTCGAAGTTCCCTTCGATCCTAAAAGCGACACTGAAACGACACAGGGCCCAGAGCTTCAAGTTGGCCTAGACTCGTTTCCTTCTTGGCCGAAGTGCAGAGGCTTTGATGCCAGGTCCCAGAACCGAGCGGCAGTGCAGCTGCGGTCTCATCATACCTACTGTGGCTCCTTGAATCCTTCGAACTCAGCTTTTTGTGGCTTTTTTCTGTCAGGGTACTACAGGCGCATATTCAAATGACAAGGCGAGAAAGACGATACGATACTGGCATATCCATTCTCATATAGTAACTTGAAGGTACCAACTGTACTGATACAAACGCTCCGAATGTAGGGTTATTGTCATCAAAGACGAGGCCGTAACGCACGTCCATCAGTTGCGAAATGCCTCCGCCGCCGCCAGCAAACCTCTCACCCTCGTTGGAACCTGCGCCGCGTGCACAGCTAAAGGCACATAGTGGCTAAATGTGCACACACTGAGGTCACGATTCAGTCTCCCCCTCGTCTGTCTTCCTCCCCGTAACCGGAGTTGGCAAACACGCTGGGTTCACTTTGGATATCAACGCACTCGCCGCCCAGGAAGCTCTGGCTTCAAACTTCACGTTTCAGCGGCACTTCAGTCCGCGCGACAGATGATTGCGCTCACCGCCGCACTGTTTCTTATCCGCCAACCACAGGCACCCTTATTAGAAATTTGACACACGCCGCCTGGCACTGTGACTGGCTACAGGAGATAAGCTACAAGTGGGAGTGGTTATCCGGATGTCCCCGGCTGAGGAGAACAGATATTTTATTCTAGTAGGCTGCTCGCATAGCGATATAAATATCGCTACAGATAGCCTTGCTCTCTACCATTGAAACTTGAAGTCTTCTCACCTCTCCCCTCTCTCACACCACAATGTCGAATCTTCTCCAGTTTTCTCTCCCCGACCCACTTGCACAGTGGCCTTGGCCCAGGAACTTAAATCAACATTACGCAGAGGTCAAACCAGAATCCGACAAGTGGATACATAGCTTCGAGGCCCTGGATGCCAAGACCCAGAGGTCGTTCGATCTATGCAACTTCCGTAAATACTTTGTTCCTGCCTTCTTCAGGAACTGACCAGTATACCTAGCCCTCCTTGGTTCGCTCATGTATCCGTTACTTGACAAGGGTCTGTCTCTGTTTCACTTCTCACAATATAACTGCTCTGATACTGTCTCAGATGGTGCTCGAGTTGGCTGTGATCTCATGGTCCTCCTTTTCATATTCGACGAGTTCACCGACAAGGTCGACGATGATGGCGCGCGTGTCTACGCAGAGATGGTTATGGACGCCATCCGTAATCCTCAAAAGGAGCGTCCGCAAGGCGAGCCAAAGCTAGGCGAGATCGCACGCCAGTACGACCTTCTCTCCAAACAATTTGGTAACTTGATTAATTCCAATCGCAACAGATTCTGGCTACGCGCGATAGAGATAACAAACCCAGAATCTCAGAGGCGCTTCATCACAACATTCGCCGACTATGTATATGCAGTGATCGATGAGGCCTCTGACCGCGCAAAAGGACGCGTCCGAGGCGTCGAGGATTATTTGAAGCTCACGCGGCTCACTACTGCCGGATACCCGTCTTTCTTTCCCGCTGAAGCAGGCTTATCCATCCCAGACGAGGTCATGGAGCATCCCGCGTTGCATTCGATCCTCAGTTTCGCTGCAGAGTCTCTCGTCCTCACAAATGTGGGTATTTCTTGGGATTGATGGCTCCCAGACGCGTCTGACCGCGATGGCTAGGACATGTACTCGTACAACATCGAACAAGCGTCTGGACACGGCGGCCATAACATCGTCACTGTCATCATGAACGAAAAGGGGGTGGACTTGGACGGCGCGCTCAACTGGCTCGGCGAGTATCATGGACAAGTTCTATCCAATTTCCAGGAGCAATATCGCATGCTCCCCTCTTGGGGTCTTGCAGTCGATGCCGATGTTAAGAGCTTTGTGGAGAGACTGGGTTACTGGATTCGCGCAATTGATTGCTGGTCGCTCGAGACAGAAAGGTACTTCGGGACGAAGGGACCGGAAATCAAAGAGCACAGGCGGGTGACGTTGCTGCCGAAAGTGAAGGAACCGGACGTGACGCCGATGATGGCTCAGCTCAACGCTGAGACGAACTAACACGAGACTAAATCCACTAATATGTAGTGCCTGTTATTTTGTTGAACCGAGTAGCGCCTTTGTTGTACGATAGAGATATCTCGGATTTGAAATCCCTTGGAGTTAAGTTATGAGATGGCGGGCCTCGATGCGGGCTTCAAGCTTAAGTTCGACATCTTCGACGCTCTGTTCAGTTCGAATTGCATGGGATATAGTTTACGTCTGTATGTGGACACCGATACGGAAAGTTTTTCTTTTCACATATACAACTTTGTAATTGGTCAGGCCGGTCAGGTGTCGAGCGTGCCGGAGCGCGTTTGGTTGGCGCCGAGGTGAAGGGGTGAAGCTGTGAAGGCACAAGTGAAGGCGGCGGCGGTACCGGAGGGAAGGGTGTCGGGTGCGTTTCGTCCGGCGCGCCGTACCACGCGTTGCCATTCTATTATCTACGTGTGAATGTCCCACTGGCATTTAGGAATACCATATTATTTTATGAAAGTGTTTGCTCAGAGTCGCACATGCATGTTTGCGCGAGCGCGTGAACGTATAATATGTTGCGGATGTTGCTGTATGTGGAGGACACCAGTTGCGTCCGGGTCTTGGCGTGACTCTCCAGGTGAGCTGTTTAATCGTAGTGGCTCTCGAAGTTCCCTTCGATCCCCAAAGCGTCAACCCGAGGAGTTATTGACTTGTCTCGTGAGAGGCACTAGTAATCCTCAGAAGAGTCCACAAGGCTACCCAGCAAAGCTAGACGTGATCGCGCGGCAGTACACCCCATTCTCCAACCAATTTCCGTGCTTTATTAACTTCAATCGTAATAGATTCTGGCTACGCGCGATAGAGATAACAAGCCCAGAAGCTCAACAGCGCTTCTAGACAACATTCGCCGAATATGTGTATGCAGTGGTTGATGAAGCTTCTGACCGCGCAAAAGGACTTATCTGAGGCTTCGAGGATTATTTGAAGCTAAAGCGGGTCACTGCTGGCGGATACCCCTCTTTCTTTCCCGCTGAGGTAGGCTTAACCATCCCAGACGAGGTTATGGCGCATCCCGCGTTGCAGTCGATCCTCAGTTTCGCTGCAGAGTCTCTCGCCCTCACCAGCGTGGGTGTTTCTTAGGATTGATGGCTCTCAGACCCGTCTGACCGCGACTGCTAGGACATGTACTCGTACAACGTCGATCAAGCGACTGGACATGGCGGCCATAACATAGTCACTGTCATCATGAACGAAAAGGGGGTGGACTTGAATGGTGCGCTCCGCTGGCTCGGCGAGCATCATGGATAAGTTCTGTCCTGTTGAACTCACGATTCTGGCGGCGGTTCGTAATGAAAATGTTGAACTTTCTGCAAAAATATTAGAGAGAGTTTTTTTGATGGGCGATGGTGCGTACCTTTGACGCGAGGCGATGTTATTCAGATATCGGGACCTTGTTCCACCTCACCCATATTGAGGTTGAGGGTGGGGTAATCGACGTCGGTGGGCCAGGTGTAGTTCTTCGTTCCAAGTACAGCGTTGAGGTTGTCGTTCACGCGATCGCAGATCACAATATTTGCACCAAGCCTGAGCGCGTTGCCCGGCACGGCCATCAACTCCCTTCCGTGACTCTCCGCACCTTCCGGCCAGGCAACGGGGTGACCTGTGTGGAAGGCGTTGGTGTAGCGCTGGCCGCCATAGGAGTAGCTATAGGTTATCGAGTGCATGATGATGGCAAGAAAGGGGTGCATCTCTTTCGCCCACGTGACCAGGTCGAGTAAGACACGATCCCATAAAAACATCGCCTTGACCCTGGGTTCGTCGACGAGATTTCCGTTGAGGTCACGGGTCTCGCCCGTGGTGAGATTAACTCCGTAGCCTATGCCAGACACAGGGAATCCGAGCCCGAAAATACGCATCTCTCGTGCCGATTATCGACGTAAACCAAGCCCGGCCTAAATCGGAAATTGACACGTTGAGTAGAAATAATGATCAACGAGAGCCATCGCTCACCTGCGGTGTAAAGAGCTGTATGGTCGAGCGAGTTTCGTCCAACGCCCGCGAGAGCGGGCAATGTGTCCGGATTTAATACAGGTGCAACCGCAACTGTTCTCTTCCAGCTGCGGGCTGGATTTAAGTCACCAACCATATCTACGAACTCGACGCCGTTCCGGAAGGTGTAGGGGTAGAACTGGACCAAAACATTGTTGTGATATACGGGGTGATTGCTGATTAAGGCAACCAATTTCGCCGCGTCTTCATTGCGACCGTCAAGAAAGATGGTCACTGCCGAGTTGAGCAAGAGGAGTTCCCATATGCAATGAAGGAGCGGGGCGGCGGGAAAATTTGTGGGAACGTATCTTTCGCCGCCTTCCACGTCCCGTTGAATATACTTGGGCATGCGCTGACCCGGGGTCCATAGTGACCAAGGTCCTTCAAAGAGCGTCTGCCGATCCCCTGTGAGGTCGTGCATAACATAGGGCTTTCCGGTAATCCAGAGAGGATCCAACTCTACCGCATTCCCTCCTTCTCCTTTCTCGCCGACGATGGCGCGTCGAAGGGCCTCCATGGAGCCGTCGGGGATGGTCTTGGCGTAATCGGGGATGCCACGGTGAGGCACAAGTTGGACTTTAACTGGAGGGGTGTTGGCATCGAATTCGAGAAGGTCGCGCATGGAGTGTATGCTCCAGGCTTTGGTCGCCGTCATTCCGGTCGGTAAGATCAATGTCGACTGAATGTTGGGCCAGACAGATTCTTCGGCGGAAATTGGAACAGTAGCTTTAGGAGGCATGCTGTCACGCAATGTCAGCGGTCATTTTTTAGAGAATTAGATTGAAGCACCTCACTTTGTGCAGAGAGGAAGAGCAAAAAATATTTAGTTGGGACGCAGATGAATGGGCTGAGTGCTGTCACGTTGTTGGGCGGTCAGCGAGATGAAGAGAAGGGGACCGGCAGTCCGAAAGCACCGTTGCTGCCGAAAGAGAAGGAACCGGCAGTGACGCCGTGGAAACTTCTGCTTTATGTTTAAACGAATGATATGGTTTATGTGTAGGTACAACGTGATAGCATGTAATCGTCCACGCTGGAGTGAGATCAACCTGCGCTACAGTCATATCTACGATCCGCCGTCTTCAATCGAGAGCAGGCGGATACGCTCGTTCTCTGCCTCTAGTTCCTCGTCCTCCTTCTGTCGACGGTACTTCGTCAGGTCCCAATCTTCCTCCTCCTCGTCCGAGTCCTGGAACCATTCCGGGTTGTATTGGAACAGATCGCGTCCGCTCATGCCGCTGCTCTTCCCCGCAGCTGCATGCGCGTCCTTCGCCTTGCGCATCACGTCCGCCTCGGCTTCCTTCTTGTTCATGCGCGTCTGCTTCCACTTGGCAAACGTCTCGCGCGTGACTGGCGTCAGATTGGTTCCAAGTTTGTGTCGCTGCACACAAAATGTCATCGGATATGGGCAGCCGGGTGGATACACAGACGCACCTCTACTTCTAAGAACTCCTCCAGGCTGATCGTGTTCGCCCGCTCAGCCTCCTCCAGCGCCTTCTTCTGGGACTTGAGCACGAACCCTGGCGGGAGCGCGTGCCGGTATTGACACGAATCCCCATTTGGGCATTGCCAGAACCATCCGAACCTATATGGGAGATACAGAACGGGTCGGCGCACTGAGTGAGGATGACGCGCCGTTTGGGATGCTCACCTCTGTGACTCGACGGCCTCGATGAAGAACTTGCACACTATCTGCAAAAGTAAATGTGAGATCTCGGATAGATCAGAGGCCAAAGCGAGCATACGTCGGTCGTTGTCCGTGGATTTCCATGCTTGGATAAAATGACACTCCGTAGCTTCTCCTCGTCCCATTTATCCATCGTATCTATACGCCAAAATGTTTGTGAATTCCTTTTAGAGCGAAAGGTGCGGCGAGTGATTGCAAACGTACCCTCAGCCTTGTCCTCCCGATGATCCTCATAAAGATTCCGCTTCTCCACTTTCCGTCCCACATTCACATCATGACTGAACTTGCACTTGTTCCCTTTATCGCAATGACCAGCCTTGAAGAACGCGCACAGCACGGTCTTAGGGTCCACCCCGAACGGCACCTTCTGCGTCTGCACGGGCTTGAGCAGCGCCGCTTCTTCCTTGCGCCGCTTCTCGTCCTCGGCCTTTTCCTTTGCGCGCAGCTCCCTCTCCTTCTCCTTAGCCAGTGCCTCCTTCGACTTGCCCGTGACCGCCGCTTGCGCCTGGATCTGGGCGACCTGCTTCTGAACCTTGGCCGATTTGTTTTTCTTTCGTCATGTGAAAGTACGCATCAGTGCGACGTTGTGGAGGCGGGGGAGGGTAGAACGCACGTTCTTCAAGCCGAAGGTCTGTGTACATTTGTACAGTTAAGCATCGGCTGATCAGGATGGAATGGGATTTTTTTGCTCGCCTTGTCAACTTTGGCCTTGGAAGATGAACTCGGATTTTGTTGTTGTGGTTTTTTTGGAGGCATTTTTCGATAAATATCTTTTGCTCGCCTGCTTCCTCGTGTCGGTGGTCCGTTGTAAGGCTTGTGGGATCACGAATCGGGGTTAGGGTTTGATGATTAGGGTTTGATTAACTAATGCAGGCACTGTGATCACCGCCGCTGCGCTGCGATCACAAAAAACGTACTCTCGAAAAACGTAACTTAACGTCTGCCGCAGAAGATGATAGACGGAGGACTTGGACGCAGACAATCCAATCCACACACTGAGGGGCTCAGGGCGCAACAGCGCTCGTTACGTACCCGTAGTACTCACGAGACGTCTCAATGAATGCAGCATCACAAGATTTCTATAGTAGGTCAAGACTCCGGAACAACATGATATTCCTACGGTATGTGTAAGTGATTTTCCCTCTTGGCAGGTCATTTTTTAACACTAAAGACAACCATACCCAGTCATTCGACATTCCTCTGTCAACATAGCACCGCATATGTCTGGCTCAGCTACTTAATGCCGATCTGTCGGATCTCACGGTGTTTCTCCCACGGCAATAAAGAAGGAGCCAACGATCTGACTGGATTCAAAAAACAAAGGCCCGATCTCAGCTGCTGAAAAACAATAAATAACCCGTACCAGATACAGCCGCCTTCACCGCCATCATCATGCTCGTTACAGTCGACCAAGTCTCTGGTCAGTCTTTTGACTACATCGTCATTGGTAAGCCATCCCTCGTCTGGCCAGGATATATCTCACGATGATAATTCAGGTGGAGGAGTACGGCTACCTCACAGCCTGCGCCAGTCTTGAGCTCACGTATTGCTGTAGACAGCTGGCCTCGTCGTCGCCACGCGCCTATCCGAGGACCCCTCTGTGTCTGTCCTAGTAATAGAAGCAGGGTCTCCCAATCTGAATGATCCTGCCATCTGTAAGCGGTGATTCAATGCTGCTGTTTAACTTCGTTGAGCCATTCTGCATAACTTAGTAACAACAGCAAGATATTCGAGCCAATTTCGTAACCCGAAATATGATTGGGGATTCACAACGGTGGGCGGATCGATCCGGTTCCTGCTCGCTCTAATACCGCATAGGTGCCCCAAGCACACGCCAATGAGCGGATCGTATATTGGCCAAGGTACGGTCTGTCCATGTGACACATATGGCCGTGATTTCTCACTCTGGTGTAGAGGGAAGGGACTGGGAGGAAGTTCTGCGATCAACTTTTTCCAATTCCATCTCCCCTCCGCAGCGGATATAGATGGTGCGCAGTCGCCAGATGGTGGCGAGCGAAAAACGCTGATCGGAGATACCGACAGCGTTTGAGAAGCTGGGAAATAAGGGGTGGAATTGGCAGACGTTGAAGACGTACTACAAGAAAGTCGAACGTCTTCTTCCTCCCGACGTAAAGGACGACGTGACAAGCTATGACGTGCGTGAGCATGGGCTCGATGGTACGTTTCGCGTAGTTTTTTGGCTTCGCATTTATCGATCTTGGCTTAGGTCCGCTGGAAGTGGCATATCCTGTGTTGCCAAGTGGCCTCGAGAAGCCCTTTGTTGAGGCAATGAAGGCACTCGGAATCAATCCTGTACCAGAACCGGCATGTGTCCTTTTCTCCAGAACGTATCGGTCGGTGTCGCTGATGAACCGACTTTACGTCAGTTCGCTGGAAATGTAAGCTAAAAACCATAACGAGTATTGGCGCCTGATCTCGCATACCTCACCAGACTTTGGGAACGTGGGCAACACCTGTTACGATTCGCCCTGCGTCGCGGACTCGATCTTATGCTGCTAATGTCAGTTATGGAAGTCACGTGTTCCGAGATGAACTCACCCTTTCCTCTGAAGATGTACTATGAGCCAAATGCCTCGCGGAGCAACTTATCTGTACTGACTTCGGCTCATGTGGCGAGAATCTCACTATCCAAAGGCTCTGGCGAAGGAGCCACAGCCAAGAGCGTGGTCTTCCTTCACGACGGCAAGGAGCATCAAGCGCTTGTCAATAAGAGGGTCATCCTATCTGCCGGGTGAGTCCTCTGTGCTGTGCAGCGGGCGCCAGCTGACTTAAGTTACGCGGTCATGTTTAGAGCAATCCTTTCCCCGCAGGTAACGCCGCGAGCCTTCCTACTGAGACATCATACTTAGCCATAATCTAGGTTTTAGAGCTTTCAGGCATTGGCGACCCCGAGGTGTTACGAAAGGCCGACGTCGAAGTGGTGGTAGATCTTCCAGGTGTCGGGAATAATGTCCAGGAACACTTTAACGTTCGCGTGGCTTACCGTATGCCATCATATCTGGAATTATTCCGGCTCAACCCTGAGAACTTGAGCAGGGGTACAGGAAGAGTTCGAAGCGAGTTACACGTCGTTCGATTGTTTGAAGGACCCACATGAGCGTCAGAAGCAAGAGGAGCTCCAGTGAGTGCTCCGATTATCTCATCTCTCCGTATGTCGAAAAAGATTCCAAGCCGCGCAGGGGAAACGACGACTTTTGACACTGCGGCCTACGTCTTGTCATTGGCGCCTCTCTCTGCCATCGCCCCCGAGGCCCAGGCGTTGCAAGACAAATATCTCGCGTCCATTCGAGCTTGTATCGATTCTGGGAGCTACACACCCGGACTGCGAAGGCAGTATGAACTGCAGCTCGAGAACATCAAAGCACAGATTCCGAGCTGCGAGGTCATGTTAGTGCCAGCTTTTAGTTTTTACAAGCGTAAGCGTAAACGAGATGGCCTTGGTTATTCCTGTCCGCTTACCCCGGTGTCGTAATAGCTGTCCCGGATCCCAACAGGAAATATGCGTCTATCGCATGTTTGCTGAATCACCCTCTATCTCGTGGCTCCATTGTGCGCGCTTCTTACCTCTCATCGTCGAGCGCTTAATACTTAAGCCCGTCCCATCTTGAAGCATATCAAGTCCAACGATCCTCTCGAGCGACCAGCGATAGACCCACACTATTTCGAAGAGGAGTATGGTAATGGCACCCCTGCGTGGCGTTGATATTCGATTTACTTTGAATATCCAGATATCCGCTCTCTCGTGGAGACATTCAAATTTTCTCGACGCCTCGCTCAACAGGAACCCCTCAAGAGCTATTTTGTAGGAAAGTCGAGCCCTCGATTTCATGATATCTTCGCATGTGACTGATTTCCGCCTTGCTTTAGAAGGGGAAGTCGACCCTGGATCGTCGGTGCAAACGGACGAGCAGATCATCGGTGAGAAGAACCCAATGGTCCGAGTTCATGCCCAATAATGAATTATGGTCGCGTAGAATTCGTGAAAAACAACGCCGCTACGACCTTCCGTGCGCTTTCCGATGACCCACCTCTCCGAAAGTCGTTTTCTGAGCGCCACTGGTTTTTAGATACCGCCGGATCGTGCTCTATGCTTCCCCGAGAGGATGGCGGTGTCGTAAACAACAAGCTGAAGGCGAGTGTCTCAGTGACTTTGCCGATAAATTAGCGATAACGCTCGCCGCAGGTATACGGCACGACGAATGTTCACGTCATAGACCTCTCAATTATCCCGCTTCACATTGGAGCGCATACGCAGGGTGAGCAGGACTTGGCATATTCTCACTAAGGCCACGCGCTTATCACTCGTCTCCCAATCAGCAACCGTGTATGCAATCGGGGAACTCGGTAGGTGCTGTATGGCGAGGAACTTCCTACTCTGCTCACCGATTTCAAGGCGCCGACATAATCAAAGGTCGCGTCAACTTCTGAGATGCCGAGTTGGACCTCAACGCTGGCGATTGGGGCGTTTTGGGGCGTGGCGCCTGTTTTATTGTCACTCCTGTTGTGGAATGTATGTTAGACTAGTTAGATGCAACGCAATTGCGATCAAATGACTGAGTGACACTGGACTAACACAAGAATATCACTGGGATGTGCTCCTGGTGTTCTACACATTATGTAATCGGATAGTCTAAAATCGAATAATGCTACAGCCTGTACATCTGAATCTATCCACTGTAGATTCTAATACGTCGAGGCGCTGGGTCGGGCCATCATCGGCGTTACATCTGGTCTTCTCGATCTCGGAAGCAAAGTCACCAGTCTGTGCTTCTGAATCTCTGGTCCCTTCGTTCCGAAGTATCTCTCCGACTCGAACGACCAACAATCGTGTCCGCGAATCCAATGAGCAAGTCTCTCGACGAAGGCGGTGACTATGGGATCCATATCGGATCCCCACAAAGGCAGCATCCGATATTGCGCCTGGAACTGGGATAATACCACTTCGTTGTATTCCGCGAGCCAGTCGAGTGCCCCGTCTAAGTCCACACCTTTTTCGTTCATAACGACGGTGAGGATGTTGTGACTACCATGTCCCGCAGCTTGCTCGTTATTATAGGAATATAGATCCTGGTTCGAGTTTCAGACTGACCCATGCAAAGCCAAGAGCAATATATACGCACGTTTGTGAGTACAATGGAATCTGCGATGAGGGCAAGGAGAGACTCCATCGCGGGATGCGTCATGACCTCGTCTGGGATGTCCAGGCCCAACTCCACGGAAAGGAATGAAGCATATGGGCCCGCGGTGAGCCTCCTGAGCTCAAGGTAGTCTTTGATGCTACGGATGCGCCCTCCGATTCGATCGGAAGCTTCGTCAATTACTCCGTAGACATACGCGGCGAATGATTTAAGGAATCGCCTCTGAGCTGCCTCGCTTGCAACATTGATCGCACGTAGCCAGAATCTACCAAAATAATCAGCCTTGTGCAAGGAAGGCGCCGACCATGTAGACGTACTGTCGTGTGATCTCTCCGAGTTTGGACTCGCCTTGTGGACGTTCCTTATGAGGATTTCTGAGAGCATCCACGACCATATCGGCGCAGGTACGAGCACCGTCTCCGTCGAGTTTGTCGGTATACTCGTCGTAAATGAAGAACAGTGCCATTAAGTCACAGGAAATGCGGAGACAATCTGGTAGGGCAGGTAAAAAATCGTTAGGATATGGCTTACTCTGGTCCGCAGAACGTAGGCGGCAAACCTTTATCGAGCAAAGGATATCCAAGGGAACTGAGAAGCGCTATACGCCCGTTCAGTTAGTACGAATTCGCCTAGTAACAAGTACCCGCTCACCGAAATTGCATCGGTCGAATGACTTCTGTGACTTGGCATCGAGGGCCTCGAAGCTACGGAGCCACTCGTCGGACTCTGGCTTTGCCTCTGCGTAGTGCTGATTCAAGACTCTCGGCCAGGGCCACTGAGCGACGAGGTCAGGGAGATAGAATTGAGGAAGTCCGGACATCGATTATTAGATATTAATGAGGAAGTGAGTGTTTGAAGGTCTGGTGAGGCTTCTGCAGCAGTAATGAGTGGGAACTTGAACTTATATACCCAAGGCCGCTAGGCTTGTCCTTCCTTTGTAGCGATCGCCTAGAGGCCGAGCGCATCGCGCATTGTGCGGATTCCAGTGTGATCGAACCGCTCCAGCAGTCAAAGCAGATAAGCGTCCAAAAATTCGCGGACATGAATCAGTGATGATGGTGGCATGGGCTAAACATTCATGCGGTGCGAAACCCAGCTTCAGAGTGTCAAGCTATTCTGTGTCGTTCCCAATCCTCACAAAGATCCACACGGTAGCCAGCATATACAGTCTCTCCAGGTATCGTCATCCACAAAAAGCGCGTCCGAGGTAACCTTATGAACTACGCAAAAGCTAGGACACAAGTTGAGTCTTGAGGTGACACTTGGCAAGTGGCAGTGCGTACTCAGAGGTTAGCAGAGCACCATATCTGGACAAAGTCAGGGCGGGTGAAAATAAAATCTCCTATCAGCCAAATCCGTCATGAATCCGGGACACAGAGCTGTCCTGTCGCTGATTTCCAGCTGTGGTGGTGAGGCAGTGGTGGGACAAGCGGTGTAGTCTAGCGGCGGTTATTCAACTAGCCGGGCCGGGGGGTCTTCTTTTGCCGCCCTAGCTGTGGTACTTGTGTGACGTACCCGGGTCGAACCCGATTCCGATAAATTAGAATCAGTAGTATGACCTCTGCTAATCTTAGGAGGGACCCACAATAATGGAGTGCTCCACATGTACAGTAGGAGTCAGGGCTACCCTACGAACGGATAAGCGGTCCGGGCATACCAGCTCTTTGTGTGACTTTTGTGTGTGTGGCTCTGATGCACACCAGTCGGTCAAGCTCCAGGGAGATAAGGCGTATTCACTGACTAGGCCACACAACATCTTCGCTGTGTGAGAGACTTCGCGGTACAAGTTGGCGGCGGAAACAGACCTAAGGCGCGCTCGGTTATGATAGCATCCGACGCTGGGGCCGAATCACTAAACCTCTTATCTTCGTCACTTCCACTACTTTGAGCTGTTCGGAGAATGCTCGGTAGAGTGACCCTTGCAAAGGTTACAGTAATTACTAAGAAATGGTGTGGTGCTCGAGCCTCCACTGATGCTAACTTTGCAATTTTCCTGTCGGGGTGATGCTATCGCGGAGATTGTTTGTATTTTAAGAAAAGAGGCGCACAGGAGCAGTAGCGCCAAACGGCGTTTACAGGTTCAGGCAGCCTGAAACAAGAACAACCGCGATTACCGGGACTCACGGTGAGAACATTGGGATATAATAGTAGGATATGACTCGGATGTTGGAGTGATGTTGGGTTGGTTAGAGAGAAAGGGAACATCTGGATGACGCGAGTATGGCGGCGCGTCGGATTTCCGGGGCTGGGCACTGTTGTGCGTGTACTTGTATGGCGTTCAGTTAACTTGAAGGAAAGGCTCAGCTAAACTGGACTCTCGGATGCAGTTAATCTACTACCACTCTGGTAGTCATCTATCGAGCGTCATTGTAAGGCATCCTGCTCATTGCCATACGCCAGCATGTCAGTGAACACGTCGCGCTTTCACACTCCATTCACTGACATTTGGGCGCACGTTTGGGCGTCCTTGTCCGAGTCCCATGCAGATCGGCTTTTGGTCACCATTTCTCTTCTATTCGGAACCAGTTTCTCGGCCTGTATCTTCACTGTCCTTGCCACTTTAATGTATCTTATCGGAATAGAATCAATTTGCTCAATAATAATTTTGCGCGCATGGTGATGGTGATCAACACTCCTCTCGACGTGGATCCTCAGTATCGGAGGGAGGGGGTGGCTTTAACCCAGCTGATTCAAGATCGTCAGTGACTTCCAAGTGGACTTGTCACTCATATTCCTGCATCCTTACATCGCTGAGATGGAGAGGATACTATGAACCTACTACCGTCAGCGGACGTGATTCAGTGCAGCAGGCGCAAGTTTTCACTTGGACGTGAAACACCACGCACTACGGTGTTGAGGTTACATCACAAGCAAAAGGCATTCGCATAGTTCTAATGCGACATTCTGGGAGAAGTCGCTGGGCTAGTGGATCACTGCATTCAGAGTCAAAGTCAGTATCAGATCTAACTTACTGCCTAAGCTGCATGGCAAGGCTTTCAAAAACTGGTCCACCCACCCAAGTTCTCACAGGTCATAATAGGGGGGGGGGGGTTGTCAAGGTTCGACGCAAACTGTATTCAAGCGATGGAATGATTCTGGAGAGAGGATTACGGCCGGAATTGCGTAAGTGCAAATCAGCAATATAATCAACTCATCCGCAACCAAGGCTGCGGGTAACTCGACCAGCCTAGACTCATGCACATGTCGCATACTTGAAGGCGCCGAAAGGCTTGAGAAATAAACGGAGGGCGAAGTAGTGACAACGGGTGAATGGAAGTTCGATAACGTTGTAAGAAGTCAACGTCAATTTCACCCCCTTCAATTGCAGTGGTGCCCAACTTACTCAACTCGCCTGCAAGCTGGAATATGATTAAAAAATAATTACTCAACACTTAACAAGCCACGATAAGTCCACGATACCACTCCCGAACAGGAGTGGGGAGATCCGAAGGCTCAAATAGACTCATGCACCGAAGGCATTAGCTATGATAGAGGTAGAAACTCCTTAGGTCTCATGCTACATAACATAGAATTCTGTAACGCACCACGCACAATACTTGTGTTCCCACCAAAGACAGGGTCTGATGTTCGACAAATAATTGCGGAACGACCAACGGTTATGTTGAGTCCAGGTGAGCGGTGTGGGACAATGATCTGGAAGGGTTAGTAAATCCTTACAACAGGACATCTGAAGAACAGACGTAATTGACGGGGATCTTCTACGCGTCAATCAATGGTAGTCAATAAGCAAAAACAAAGCGCACAAACTAACCATATCAGGCTTGGCATGGAAGGATAGAGGGAATTTGACAAGAGCAAACGAGATCTCTCTGTTTACCTTTTGAAGGACCGTATCCACGCGTCTCCTCAGCATCCCAAGACCGGCGCCACAGGACAGTGGGCGTTCTCTCAGCATCCGATTTTCGTTCAGAATAAGCTAAGATATAAACAGAGAGTATCCTCGACAGAGGGGACACAAGTAATAGCCCATAAGTTACAAGCGGCTGGGGGCTACAGAGATAAGATCAAGCCTTCCTAGCAGGGCCAGCACTGGCTGGCAGCTTCCGTTCCACCAAGCGTAGCGCCGAGTTCCGAGTTCCGAGAGCCCAGCGATTGGCTGGCGTGCCTCGCCTAAGATATGTTTCTTTTCCAGACTTCAAAGTAGTCCAATTCAGGGAATAATCAGACCAATCAGATTTCACGATTTCGGAAATAGATTATCGTCAAAGATACCCACTAAATTAGTGCGGTACCGTTGGGGTATCTAGATGTCAGTGGATATTTGCACGGGAACAGCAGAGTCGTTCACAGGGCAGTCGCAGGGAATCGCGGCCATTACATCATTAGCATGTAAGCCTGAAAACAAGCTTGGAAAGCCGTTATATGTAAGACGTAAGTCGGTGGGATAATCGCGACCGATGACCAATCCAAGTGCCAGTGATACTGTACTACATGCCTGACGCCAGAAGGACCTGGCAGTACTGAACTCAGGCCCAAGCTCATACCGGGCGGCGGAAGGGTGACTAAAGGGTGATCGTACCGTGCGTTCAGACAATTACTGTATATGTGAGCAGACTCGGACAAGGTGCCAGTCCGTACCGGTGTCCATGTACAGATGTAATTATTCCCATGCAATTCAAACTGAACAGAGCGTCGAAGATGTCGAATTTAAGCTTGAAGCCCGCATCTCATAGCTGAACTTCAAGGGGTCACCAATACGAGATATCTCTACAGTACAACAAAAACACTACATATTAGTAGATCTAGTGATAGTCCAGTATTAGCTCGTCTAAGCGTTGAGCTGAGCCATCATCGGCGTCACGTCCGGTTTCTTCACTTTCGGCAGCAATGTCACCCGCCTATGCTCTTTGATCTCTAGTCCCTTCGACCCGAAGTACCTTTCTGTCTCGAGCGACCAGCAATCTATTCCGCGAATCCAGTAACCCAATCTCTCCACAAAGCTCTTAACATCGGCGTCGACTGCAGGGCCCCAAGAAGGGAGCAGGCGATATTGCGCCTGGAAATTAGACAGAACTTGTCCATGATACTCGCCGAGCCAGTTGAGCGCGCCGTCCAAGTCCACCCCCTTTTCGTTCATGATGACAGTGACGATGTTATGGCCGCCGTGTCCAGACGCTTGCTCGATGTTGTACGAGTACATGTCCTAGCCATCGCGGTCAGACAGGTCTGAGAGCCATCAATCACAAGAAACACTTACATTTGTGAGGACGAGAGACTCTGCAGCGAAACTGAGGATCGACTGCAACGCGGGATGCTCCATGACCTCATCTGGGATGGTTAAGCCTGCTTCAGCGGCCAAGAAAGACGGGTATCCGCCGGCAGTGAGCCGCGTGAGCTTCAAATAATCCTCGACGCCTCGGACGCGTCCTTTTGCGCGGTCAGAAGCCTCATCGATCACCGCATACACATATTCGGCAAATGTTGTGATGAAGCGCCGCTGAGCTTCTGGGCTTGTTATTTCTATCGCGCGTAGCCAGAATCTGTTACGATCGGAATCAATAAAGTACGCAAATCGGTTGGAGAGAAGGGCATACTGTCGTGCGATTTCGCCGAGCTTCGGCTCGCCTTGTGGACGCTCCTTGTGAGGATTACGGATGGCGTCCATAACCATCTCTGCGTAGACACGCGCGCCATCACCGTCAACCTTGTCGGTGAACTCATCGTATATGAAAAAGAGGACCATAAGGTCACAGCCAACTCGAGCACCATCTGAGAGCTTGAGTGTCAGAGCAGTTGTGTAGTGAGTACGGAAAAGAAACAGACCCTTATTAAGTAATGGATACACGAGCGAACCAAGGAGGGCTAGGGATCCTGGTCAGTTGCTGAAGAAGGAAAGAACAAAGCATTTACAGAAGTTGCATAGGTCGAACGACCTCTGGGACTTGGAATCCAGGGCCTCGAAACTATGTATCCACTCGTCGGATTCGGGTTTGACCTCTGCGTAGTGTTGATTCAACTTCCTGGGCCAAGGCCACTGGGCGAGCGGGTTGGGGAGAGAAAACTGGTGAAGGCTCGACATTGTTATGAGAGAGAGAAGGAAGGTGAGAAGACCTGAAGTTGCGATTGTAGAGATCAAGGCCCTCTGTAGGGATATTTATATCGCTATGCGAGTGGTCTACTAGGAGAAAACTTTCGTTCTTGTCAGCCGGGTCTGATAAATGACCGATGAATTCTGACATCCGGAAAACCAATCCTTCTCGTAGTTTCTTGTGTGGCCGGGCGACCGCATTTTGTTCCGCACAGCTCCAAGAAAAGAGTGCCCGTGGTCGGCGGATATGAGGCAGTGCGGCGGTAAACGCGATCATCTACTGTGCGCGTGAACTGAAACGTGAAGTTTGAAGCCAGAGCTTCCTAAACGCCGTTGGCGTTGATCATCCAAAGTGAACTCAGCGTGTTTTCCGACTCCGGTCACGAGGAGAGGAGGACGGACGAAGGTGAGACTGAATCGTGACCTCAGTGCCATGTGTGCACATTCAAGTTTAGCCACGCTGCCATTGGCTGTGCCAGCTGCGCGGGTTCCAACGAAGGGCCGGGAGGGTTTGCCGGTGGCGCATTTCGAAATTGATGGATGTGCGTTCGTCTTTGATTATAACAACCGTTACATTTGGAGCGTTTGGATCAGTAGATTTGATACCTTCAAGTTATGAGCATGGATATGCCAGTGTCGTATCGGTTTTTTTGCCTTGTCATTTGAATCTGCGACTGTAGTACCCTAACAGAAAAAGGTCACAAAAAGCTCAGCTCGAAGATTTCAACTGAGGAGCTACAGTAATTGAAGTACTATGACGAGACCACAGCAGCACTGCCGCTCGGTACTCAGTTCTGGGATTTGGCATCACATTGCACTTCGGCCGGGAAGGAAACGAATCTAGGCCAAGCTCTAGGCCCAGTGTCGTTTCAGTGTCGTTTCTCACTTTGGCCATGTGGTCGCTTCCACCGTAGCCGGATGGCCTCATCGCCGGTGTTTAATTGCGCCAACGAGAATAGATCCCATAGGTTATTGTACTTGACCTGTGTCGTACGCTCTCCTGGACAGGCACTTCTTGTCAAGAAGGCCAAGAGGAGACGGGCCTTTCCCACATTCCATGAGAGTTACTGTAAAATGAATTACGATTTGGAAAACTCAAGTGTCTCTCTCTTGGACAAGTCAATAGCTCTTCGGGTTGATGCTGAGGCTTCTGGGATCGAAGGGAACTTCGTATTACGCAGCTCACCGAGAATCATGCCAGGACTCAGACACAACTGGAGTACTCAACACATAGATAATCAGCCCTGAATTGTTGGCGCACAACAGGTGTGTTATCTTCCACCACTGTCAGTGATAAGTAAAGTTTGACGCCATGTGCACCACTGGCAGAGAGGTCGGACAGCACGGGCGTGTTGCGTCAGACGAAATTGGCTCAACGCGGAGTATGAATTAAAGTTCAAAGTGCGATGGAAGTGTGCCGGGCCTGCTTGCGTCCCTGCGTTCGCTTCAAGTTCAAGTTATACGAAATGCGTCTCCGTCATCTCTTTTTTGAATGCTGAAAGAAAAATAAATGTAGCGCATCACAGTGGCGTGATGTGCTACTCTTCTTCAAGTTGGTGTGAGAGTTCTAGTTGGTCCTACTGCCGCTGCATCCATCGACTGCTACTGATCGACATACACTTCAAGTTATATTTCTAGCAAGAATCAGAAGAATCTATTTATCCTTTCCAACTACGACACTCTCCCTTTCCTGTAACGGGAGAAGGACTCCCAAGGTCTTGTGCTTTATTCGACCTATTGCTACTAAGTTGTGGGAGTTGACGGGGGGACTGGGTCGAAACTAATTCACTGACCACGCGACTTAAGGGTAACACTCGAAAAGCATGCTACTGGCACTATGTGATGGGCCTTGGTTTTCCCTGTGCTCCGAATTGCCAAGGAGTGCGGTTCCTTCGTCAGACCACTGTTGGAGGGCGTCGGTGATGCACAGGAGCGGAACAGAAAATAGTAAAATACGATCTAAATTATTTCCCCGGATTGGCCCTTCCCACCGCGCCTGGTGGTACAGAATCCCGCCAAACGATTCCTTAGCGAGCTTTACAGTAAATCAGGATAGTACTTTGGGTCCAGCCTGTCATCGTCATCAACAGGAAGTACGCAGTATTCCTTTTCGAATGCCCACTGGCATGCCGACGCAAGTGCCGACGAATGTCGGTCTCTGCTCAAATTCCGCAACTTCTGAGTGGCCTCTCTAACAAGAAAGGGTTCATTCGCTTGCTGGCGGTACTGTGTGGTCACTGGGGGGTTCGTAAATGCAAGTGCATGATACCCTACGGAGAAAGCGTGACCCCGCCCCCCATGATCTATCGCCTAACCCTCACTTTCACATCCACATTTACGCTCTGACCTTGACTCAGGATGAACGAGGTACCATCTCCGCGATGTTCAGGGTTACGCCCTTACCTATTTCGACACCAGTCCGACATTCAAGTGTTGTACATCACATCTACTATCATGATCCCGCCCATACCCTGTGACACTCGACCCTGGACAAAATCCCAACCTTTTCTCTAAATAGAAAGAGGACAGGACTGCTTCGCCGACACCGAACTTCTCGAAGAATGAAGTGGATCCCCCCCACCCTGGCACCCCTTGTTTTTTTTTTGGGTGCTCCGTTCGCTGCTGTAACTCACGATGCAAATTGATCCCATCAGAAAATGAGGGGGACTGCGACGCGGCGAATACAAGATCCCATCCGAGAACTAATCTACAATGATTTGCCGAATGTTCACGCGCTCACATTCCGTTTCTAAGCGTTTTGTTGTCGGGTTTAAAAAGCTCGTTGTGCTGTATGCGCGTGGATTTTAAACCATTCCTCGAGCTGCCAGACGTGATGTGCGTCTCCTTTAATACGACGTGTGCTGAATAACCCACTATCTTGCTCTGGCCGGGCGATGATACCGAATGTTGTGCACCGGGTCATCATGGGAGACACGGTACTTGTTATATTGGTGCTTCTCTACGCCACTACAGCAACATTTACACCACTACAGCAACAATTTTCATGAAGATTGATGCAATGAGGGTCTTGCGGAGAAACCAGGTCGGTGGCGAGAAGTGTGGCCCGTAGGCTGGGATGGGTGCACCTCGGTACCCTATTGAGATCCCTACGATACGCCACGACACCCACATTGCGAGTATGCTCGAAGAAGAATGCTGACGCCAGTGACGGATCAAATCTTAGAAGCGTGCATGTCACCCTTTCGTGGTCAGTTGATAGTGAATTCTTGAATACCTAAAAGCGTTGGTCCTTGACTGTATCACTGGGGTACGCAAACTTGAAGCCTCATACGATGCATACACTACAAATAGCTAATTGAGGGGGAAAGCATAATCGTTGACACAAGTGGATCCACATTCTTCATTTCGGACTTCCTCTAATGCACACCCGAGTTTATTAGGTCCGTTTGAGGAGACGCTACCACCAGTATTAGGTTACTAACGCAGCTGCCCGGTGAGTTTTTTGGCCGCACTAACGTCAAGTGGAAATCACATGTCCAACGACAATGGCCAAGAATAGAAGTCAATGCGAGGAATGGAGGAGGGCGTCGGCGCTATTACAGTAAACAAAAATTATGTGGCGCGTGAGTGTTTTCTCCCTAGCTGCAAATCGATCTCACTGTCACAGTAAGCACGCAGCATCAGACCGACTGTCACACGCAATCGGCGTATCCACCTCCAACGGAACAACGACCAAGGTGTCCGTTTTAATGCTGTCAGGTACAGTCGGTTATGAGATAGCCCCGTTGCCTCAGCGAGAGTTGGAGCTTTGAAGATCAACCTTCCAACGCGGCTTCTCCAGTGGGCATGGCTCGGCTCAAGCGATTTATGTAATTACGGGTTGCTGCGACCGATTGCTAACATTAGCATACCATAAACGAATACCAAATCCGGTACATACACCTCTGTGGGAAAGAAAATAAAACATATCGTCCATTCATCATGCCAGCAAGTTCAAATGTCGAACAATCGACTCGGGGCGATCGTGGGCATCAGTTCCCCCCTTTTGGGCAGTAAAGTGACAATTCTCTGCTTCTGGACTTCCCGGCCCTTGGTTCCAAAGTATCGCTCGGTCTCGAACGCCCAACAGTCGATGCCTCGCATGAACTGGCCCAGCCTTTCCACGTACGTCATGAGATTTTGATCAATGACCGGATCCCAAGAAGGCAACACCCGGTGCTGCGCCTGGAATTCAGACAGAACTTGTCCGTGATATTCGGCAACCCAGTCGAGCGCGCGATGCAAGTTGACTTTCTTCTCGTTCATGACAACTGTAATTATGTTATGGCCACCGTGTCCGGCTGCTTGCTCGATGTTGTACGAATATAAATCCTAAGCGGTTTCATTAGCCATCTGATTATGATTGAAGGCTGATCAGAAGGGTACTCACATTTCCAAGAACGAGGGACTCTGCGGCCAAGCTCCGGAGTAATTCCAACGAGGGATGCGTCATGACCTCGTCCGGAATGTCCAAATCCATCTCCAGAGGAAAGAAACAGGGGTATGGTCCCGCGGTAAGGCGCGTGAGCCGAAGATAGTCTGCAATTTTCCTGATGCTTCCCTTGGCACGATCCGAGGCCTCGTCGATGACTGCATACGCATAATTCGTGAACGAAGCAATGAATCTCTTCCGGGCAGCTGCACATGAAGTCCGCATTGCACGCAACCAGAACCTACAATGCGTGTTATTCGCGTCATACGGTGCAGGAAACTCTTGGGCTCACTGCCGAGTAATCTCTCCGAGTTTCGTCTCGCCAGGAGGGCGTTCCGTGTACGGGTTCCTCAACGCATCTACGACTACCTCTGCGTAGACCCGTGCGCCTTTGCCATCTACCTTGTCGGTAAAATAGTCGAATATGTAGAAGAGCATCATAAGGTCACAGCCGACCCGAAGGCGATCTGGAAGCCCAGTCAGACAGCCCGCCGTTAGCTGTGATATGAGAGACTGACCATGGTCTATGGTCGGATATGCGAGACCGCCAAGAAGCGCTGAGGTGAATATAGGTTATCAACTATGGCAAGAAAGCGAGAATAATATGCTTGCCAAAATTGCACCGGTCGAAAGACTTCTGGGATTTAGCATCGAGCAATTGTAAGTTGTGCACCCATGCCTCAGACGCTGGTTTGACTTGTTCATAGTTTGGGTTCAGCTCTCTCTTCCAAGGCCACTGAGCGAGCGGGTCGGGAAGGTAGAACTGAGGGAAAGTGGGCATGAAGGTCATGCGGGAGCGTAAAGGGGTGCCGCAGAATCAGCATCTCGGGGCCAGGATTACTTGATGTTTATATCCCGCCTCATTCAGATTTACATGTCGATCCTTATGGTTGTCTCAACTGACTTCATATCCGTAAGTCAAGGCACGTGGTTGACAGGAAGTATTTTCGTACCCCAACATCCAGATCGCATCGTGACCCAGAAATAAGGCATCAACTAAGAAGATCGGGGATGGACGCAGTGGGATATCGTCCCCGGTATGGAGCTGTTGGACTGGGTCCGATGCGGTGCCGTGAATTTTTTCATATATCCTCTCAGAACTCTATCAACATTACCCTCTGTGAATGCAGCACCGACGTATTGGGAAGTGCAGTTGTTGATATGGTAAGAGGAGCCAAATTACAGACAAGGATGCAGTCGATGTGCGAGGTGCAATCATTCCAGTAAAGCGCGTGAGCGTGGGTAAAAGCAGACCTAATTTTGGTGGCAATTAGCCTAGAAGCTCAATTGAGTTTACCGATACCGTACTTTTAAGTTCTTCCTTCTACTGTACCGTTAGCTAGGCATCCATGCGGTTCCCTGTCACTGAGCAGAATGGACGCCTTGAGGCATCGCCTGGATAGAGCAATAGTTGACCATCTAATTGAACGCCCATGGATAAAAGGATGAACCAATGTGTCTCAAAGTTCGCTACGCGATACCACTCCACACGCTGATGCGAAAGTGGCCAGGGGGGTCAGTAACAGCGGCCCATAGCTTGTCAGATCGTTTGGTAGAAACGGGCTTGAAGTTTCTATCTTCTTCTCACCTTCTGCTGCTGTGATTTCGTCTCTCGATCAAATTCTCCGTCATATGGTGCTGCATTCTCGGAAAGGTGAAACCGGATCTTTTCTGCCTTGTTTCCCACATCTACGCATGGACCGTGGGCACAATGGCGACCAGAACTGGCCAATATTGGCTAGTGGAAACACGAAGTACCTGGTCAAGGTGACTGAGAAGACGAAGGTTCACTTGGCCCTGCCTGCCGGAGCACTCTTACTCCGCAGCCGCAGGTGATTTTCTCGCGATTGTCACCTTCTCAATTCAGTGAAATTGCATCGTTATTCACAAAGAAAACGCCTAGATGATTTGGGTGTAATTACATGCAGCGTGAACTACATTAAGTTGCAGCAAAATCCCAATGACACGCTCTTTTACGGTAACTGAGGTTGACGGAGCTGTTCTACTGCCAGCTGTGTGATATGATATCCGCCATAAAAAATAATTATTTGTGATTACGTGAGATACAACCTAGTTAAATCGTCGCTAGTTTCGGCCGATCGGGTCAATATTTGCTGGCGGTTTACGCTAACACAGACCCATCCCCTACAGGCTCAGCTCCTCGACGTCTGTGCGCTTTACAACTGTCAACGGCCATGAATACTGGACCAATATCAGTGCGAGTTGAGTCGATTGTCTTCTGAGTTCGAGAAAGTGATTCTGACGCCTGATTTTTCAGTCTCATTGGGGAAGCGCCTGGTTAAACCCTCTTTGGTGTCTTCCCTTCATATGTTGGACATGATGATCTTATCACGTATGCAACCTGTGTACCTCTCGGACATCTCCCTGGTTCCGGGAATGCCCAGAACCATCCATCACGGTCCTTCACTCTCACTCGTAAGTGGTCAGCACTGCGGCTGACCTTTGATCATGAACGTATGAACGGCCAAGTGGACGGGAATGGCGCCTTGACACCGATGAAAAAGAGTTGGGCTGGGAGAGTTACTGTCAAGACCCGATATTACGTGAGTGCTTCTGGCATATCCCAAGCGAAAGGCATCTTAACGATATTCCCCAGGGTGTTCCGGAAAGTTTTTTCTACTGTTGTGTCTCAGTGGATTAGCTCGTCGCAGGGGACAGTCCCAGCAGGCTCTGGTCTCTGCTCATCTGCTCTATGGATTTGGCCTGCACCCCAGCATTTCCTCTCGTAAACAATAAAAGCTCAGGGGTATTACAAAAGTGCGCGTTAGTCCAGATGGCGACGGAACGAGAAGCGTCTCGGAATAAACAGCGGAGGTAACTTACGTGCTATGCCACTGATGAGCGGCTTTTGAGAACATCAAAAATTAGCAGAATAGACTGCTTCTGTCATCTCGACGCCGGCCTTTTAATTTCGTCTTGTGGCGCTTTTTTGCCCAAAGCCTCGCTGCTTCCCCCACAAGACTTCCCCGGTGCTCGCAAGTTCGTTTGCTACATCTGAGAGGTTCGTGCACGCGTGTGTGCGCCACAATTATGTGTCTTGAGAACCTTGCAGCTGCACGCAGTCTTGCTCACTACGGCATAGGTGAGTGCGTCAGTCTGCGTCAGCCAGAGGGTTGCCAGACGGAATTAGTGTGGCCATTGAGAACCGGCCGACCTCGTCGGGAAGTTACTGTAACTCAAGACCTGCGGTTACCGAGTCTGATGGCTCCAGAACGGGTTTCCTTAGAAACTGTAATGTAATGGATTACTGTAGTCCTTGAAAATTTTTAGGGATGGACAGTTCGTGCTAAACCAAATTTCGTCACTCACTCAAATCGCTCTAAACAGCCGAACTCATTTCCGAATGCGCAAAGTACATTCTGATGGAAGCATTTCGCGTGCTTCATTTATTCCGTGAGATTTGTTTTACCGATCGCTGGGGACGTTAGATGAGACCTCGAGTGAATGTGGGAAGCTCAAGAAAGTATCTTATACGAGCAGTGGTATAGCATCGACTACAGTATAACTACTCTGATCATACTAGATTAGCTCACGCGGCTCTGCCAAGATGCTGTTGCACGTGGTAGGTGGCCAACAACCAGAGCCCTTGGTGCAAGTCTCTAACATCGTGGTTGAGGACTGATTTTTGCAGGCGTTTATGTAGGCGCTGAAGATTCACAGTCCCCTTATCGTGGAAGGTAAAGTTGGTTAGATTACATCGAGAATACTACCAAAGGCGAACAAACCACTCGAGCAGTTGGATCATGCGGTTTCGGCAGTGGTCGTCTTCACAAAGGTGCCAAGGGGTAGTGCTGGGCCGCTGGCAGTGAATGGCAAGTTTCTTGCGCACGTTGGTCTACACCCAGAGCAATGAGTTCTCCCAGAACATATATGCGAGTCAATGAATAGGAAGTTGCTTTTTTCGGGTGCTGGGTGACCATAAGACTACGCACAGTGGCCGATGATCTTTTTAACTTGAACGCTCTAGCTCAATCCTTCAAAGCTTCAAACCTCAGCTCAGGCGGGAAATGACAGATCACATGCGGTCGCAAGGGCCTGTTACACTTCCCGCATCCTAAGCCACGTCCTGTTGCCAGTGAATCTTTCTCCAGTAGCGTGACTCAAAAGCAAAACTTTAGCGGACTTTACTCTTGGAGCGCGCGAGTTTTTGAAGCCATTCACCCCATGTCCGCTGACACGCCTACTGGTGTACACGCATATCAAGGTTAAGTGAACACTAGACAACACAGCCTGAGCAGCCGTGAGACTTCGTTCGATGAGAAATTTACATCCTGGATTCAAGTTCAGCATTCAGTGATGGCATATGGTGGTCAATTTATCGAGAAGACGAGGGCGGTATCTACCTTTTGAATAGCCAGAAGATGGTCTTAGCACCATTTCTCGTCCAAGAAGTAAGAGCAGAGTAAAACGTCGCTAATGGCCATTCACATTAGTATGCACTAGTAGAAGTTATACACAGTGACATCCATTCTGTGGTAGTAAGGTTCGGGCCAAGCGACTTGGACAAGGTGATGGCGAAAGGTATGTTGTTCCGGGCCGCCACTTGACCGGTTTAGGTGGCAACGGAATTCATGACCAAGAAGTTTGCGATGCTCATCAGTGAATTGGTCTACTACCCTTATGTGGTCGTCAACAGAAACGCTATGCCGACCTGTATGAGTGGCATTACTGTAGACCAGACCTGAAAAGTAATAACAAAATTGGACTCTAAATACATTGGGGTACGTTTCTGAATTTATGCTGGTATGACCTGAAACTGATAGCAATGTCCAGAAAGTGCGCCGTGATCACTGTCGGCATGCAACGGCCATTGAAGTTGAGACTCGCCTTCAAAAGATGCTCATTGACCGAGATGTAAAGGGTACCAAAGAGTACGTGTATTCTACGTGGAAGTGGTAGATTTATCTTGAATTTTACTTCTTCAATTGATTGTCCATCACGCTAGCTTTCGCAAAAACATCGTATTTGATCTTTTGCAGAACAAATGAACACTAAAGCACTAGCAGGAATCGGTGCGCATTTTAGAGACGCGGAAGTGGACTAGATTGACAGTGAGAATACACTGGGAAGCATTCTCACGTCGAGCTCCAAGTCGAGCTCACTGAAAAAATGAAGCAGTGAGACGCAGGAGTTGAAGCTTTGAAGACCAGATAAGGGATAATACCGAATCCACTCAAGTCTCTATTCCGCCATGGGAATCAAAGTAACAACCAATTTATTTCTGTAAAAACTTTACTTACTTACAGCAGGTGCTACTGCCTATGACGCTAGATCTTAGTTGGAGAATCAGATATCGAAACACCGATCCGATTTTTTCTGGATTTTTTCCGAGCCAATTTCAGGGAAACCTTTTACGTGCACGGCATCCCTATAACTAATATACTGTACTGGTGTATCGCTGTTCGAATTATCTCTTTAATAGTTTCAGGGACACACACTATTTGAAGAACGATCCAGATGCCAACCCCAACAGCTGGTGGACATGCGAAATTTGCTGTGAAGACGGTTACTTGTCGGGCTGCAAGTTGCCTTCAAGCTAAAAAAAATATCGTCAGCAGTGCATATCGCCCAGTACCACGCCGCCGAATGTACGACGTTAATGTATCTAAATGGCCTCGGTGGATCATGGTGCAATCAGCGCGAATTGCAGGCCCAGGATCATTGAGCTATACCACAAACAAGTACCATGTTTTTCTTGCCCATATTCAAGTTAGCCATCGACTATCAGTTCTACTTATTCAGGTAAACGTAGCCTCCCGACAATTGCCTCGACTTTAGGATGTTCTGTGCCAGAAAGGATGTAGTAGAAGATCTGGAGCGAATTGAGAACGAATTCAGGTAATTATTACCTGCATATGCTCGTGATACAAACGTAAACTTCATCGTACCGACATAGTCTATCGTAGTCCATATGGCGTCGGGTATAGTAATCGGCCATCACCTCACATGAGGTCGTTCATCATCCGGTCGGAAGACAATGATGGTGCCATGTCCATTGGTTAGATCGATACCAAGTCACTCGCAGTCATTCGAGGGTTACTAATCGACGACCTAAACCCGACGATGTTGCGCACTAGATACAGTCGGAAGCCGGGAACGGAAAGACTTCTGAAACCAGTTCACACGATTATCCGTTCCTTCAACTGGAGGATTGGCATCCAGCTTCCGGCAGAAACTTGGACGACGCCAATGAGAATGACTTCATTGAAGGTGATGTGATTCGGCCCCACGATCCACTTCGAGTGGGGATCACAAGGAGCGCGCCCGCAGTCCTAACGGATGACCATAAATCTCCGGACTCACTGCCACAGGCACAATAAGGATAAACCTACGACCAGAAATTGTCGCACCCTGCTTCCTACATGCTTTACAAACCTCTCGAGAGTGACAGGATTTCGTGCTGGCGTCTGATCTCTGAGTTGTACCTGCTGTTCGGAAGGAGTATAGCCCGGCCACTGGAACATGAATGTAAGTAAACAGAGCACGCATCAACGGCAATAATACGAACGCTGATGCGAATCTTGGCTGTGGTCCTATCACCAAGTGGAGCTGGCTCGTTTGCGTCACGCAGCGACGTCTGTCCTGCAGCTGCGTGTGAGACCGGTACACCGAGATTCCCGTCCGTATTGATGAAGAATACGGGAAGATACAATCGCGCTTGTTCGACATCGCGGCGCCAGTCCCCCAGACCCTGTGGAGACCACAGCTGCTGGGGTACAACACTACCACCACGCCCAATTGCATAGTCGAGAAGCCAAGCGTATCTTCCGTTCCCGATGTGTTGCGGCCGGCAATGGTCCATAGGAGGGTCTGCGACGAAGAAAGCACCAGGACAGTTGTAAACACCGAAAGCCTGCACCCTCTTTGGATCCAATTTGAAGAGATATGCCAGATAAATTTCTGTAACTTGCGGGGTGAAGGTGTACGAAAGGTAGCCGTCAACGCGGAGGTCAGGGGAGGATATCTGCAAGGCCCCGTGTCAGATGGAAAAGACAGTCAACATCCCAGATAAACGAACGTTGGACCGCCGAGAAATTCCCAAGCCCTTGGGCTGCTCAGAAAGCGTCGGCGCCGCTATGTTCTCCTGATCTTGTCTTGAGCTTGAACTTTTGTCGCTGATAGGTCTGTCCTGTGCGATGGTGTTCGCGCCTCTAAGCTGCTCTGAGAGCATCGCCACTGCTACGATTTCTTTATCTGGTCTGGGACTTTTATCGTTGGCGGGCCAGTCTTGTGCGAGGGTAATCACTATGATAATATCAGGGTATCATGACACCGACGGATACGCACCGGACATGAACCCTACCTCAAGCTTCGACCTCCGCAAGTAATCCATCACCCCAGCTGGTTGGTCGGCTTCCAGGGACTATGGACATGAATAAATGGCCCCCACACATGACCCGCTACTCACGGCCAGCTCTGAGTCATTGGCTTTCAAAATTCGTGCCAAGTCGTCATCGTGGACGAGGACGAAGTCGCTGTTTGGCGCCCGCTACCAATTCCAGTTAGAATAAAGAGATTTCGTGTGGCGCAATGCTCACTTCGGCGATATATTGCAATAGTATGTGTAGAGGATCCCGGTGCTTTAAGAGCTTATGTGAGAGTCGGGAAGACAAAAAGAGGGTAAAAGCTTACGTTGGAAGCACTAGGTATGGACACCACTTTCGTCTCCGACTCGTCATCACTCTCGCTTGGATCTGGCTTGGGTTCCGCTGCTGCTTTTATCTTCGAAAATATGCGGATAGTACGTTCAACACGAAAGCCTCGGATAAATATGCATTGGTTTTCAGGTAGGCTCTGATGGAAAACGTCAACACCTTTCAGTGGGCCGTATGGATTGGAATGACAATCCGTGTCAGTGCACCACTAACCTCACCGCTTGGGCCATGGCTTACCACCGCTCCTTGAACGTGTTGGCTCGAAACTTGCCAATTAATGGCAGTGCCGAAGTAACCAGGGGCTTGAACATCAAAAGCTACCCGTGCAGTTGCCTGTCTCTCATAAAAAACGATATTACTGGAGGATATAGTGCGATGATATCCAGTAACCAAAAGTATCTCTTCCATCTCGATTCCCAGTCCATGCCGTTGTGAAAAGGCGAACCAGGAGTCGATATGCGTAGATATCCATTTGCGGAACATGGCCTGAGCAAGAGTATCCTCACGCTGAGCTGCCACTGGAAGGGACAAGACAGCACCGTGTTTTCTTGTGCACGAAAAGGAGACTTCCGCAGAGCCTGGGGCTGGAGGCCTGAAGAAATGTCATTGGCGCTAGCAAAAATTTGGCATTTTCAATCTGATTACCCTGTAGCTAATATGTTTGATTCATCGAAGGATGTTACGGTGACTCCATACGAGCAGAAGTTATTGGGACTGAGGATCCCACGATCAATATGATTTTCCACAGGCTGGAGTTGCTCATGATCCTCTGGTACACCGAATCTGGTGTTAGACGGATCGGTTTCCGAGTACAGAGTATTGAATAGGCGGTGAAATTTGCCTTGGCGAATGAACCCGACGTCGCCAACCTCAACGGGGGGGTACTGATCTCCTGGGCTCGTGTCCCACAGGGCATGGCCGAAATCAGGGTGGGTGATTGCAAGTTGAATGCGGAAAGTATCATAGTGAGGCATTGGGGCCTTCAAGTCTTGCTTCAAGTTTTGAGAGATTGAGTGGGAAAATACCTAATACAGCCATACAGTACTAGTAGCTCGACTTGGCAAGGTGATACGGCTCGCAGAAGAGGAAGGTGTCCGCTTACAGTATCGTCAACTGAGCGTCTTTTCGCACAGGTCCGGAACTCCGATGAGCTGTGGGTCTCGCTCGGTGAGTCATTTCATCCAGTCCTTTTCATCGGAAAGATGGCGGGCTCAAACTGACTCGATCATTAGTAGTTGTACGCTCACACCAGCCGTGAACCCCCTCCACACCACGATTGAAGCCCAAGATGCCTCCCATACGCCTGTGGCACTCCCGCAGCGAACGTGGGACGAGCCACTGCCAGAAACTTCTCCAGCGGTGAGCTGAAACCCAAGATGGGTTATCTCTGCCGCATGAATGTGCAGAAGGACATGCAGGGTGGGCAACACCTCTCCAGGTGAGCTGTTGCAAGAAGTGCCAGTGGCTCAAGACCCTCCCCTCCTTGGTCAGCGGTGCGTCCTCACACCCGTCTCCCTCTCTCCCTTCCTCCTTCCCCGGCTACATCTCGGCCAGCCATCGCACACACGCACACGCACGGAACCCATCTGAGGCACGAATCTGCCACGTCACTTGCACCTTAAGCTGCTTCTTTCGCTTCAGGGACGTTCATGAAGGCGGATCTGCGGCTCACACCCATCCCTTTCCTGGAAGAGCTTGTTTCATCTGGATCAGTAACTATCAGTAGAATAGCAAAAATTACCACTAACCTTTATTATCTATCATACCTTGCGAAGCAAGGTGATCAGCTTGAAGAATTGATGCATGGGTAACGGATGGCCCTCCGCGCGAACCCCCAATGCTAGTAGTCAATAAATTCTCTACTGCAGTAGCTAGGCAGATAGAGCGGACCATTTCAGATCACGTTTGAGCGAGCACAATTAAAATGCGCCACGAGCGTGTGTCTGGTTATTCATAGATCAAGCGAGGATCAGAGCCCAAAATAGCACAGGCAACACCAGTACATCAGAGGAGATTATCACAGATTCGCTGCGCGCATACTACTTCCGCACATGCCGATGCGGCTCACTGGTACCACATCATGTTTTCGGCCACAGTGATGCTGACATGACGGTTTTAGACTCAACACGAAGATGGCGTCTCGGGCTGGCACTCCGAGTCACACCTGGGCAAAGGTGGGTCATTAATTTGTTCGGGCTCATTCGGGGGTGTGCCCGACGTGCCCGCCCTAGCCACTGTGGTACGCGGCCGAGCGCGAAACACCGATCCGAGAGACACTGCCCTGCCGGATACGGATACCGAGTGCTCTTCCCTCGGAACCACGAACACGCACGTCACTTACACTCAATCCCCGCTCCTGGCCGCATGCACCATGCGACGCGCGCGGAAAGCGATCACAATCAGCATTTGAGCGGGTAGCGGATCGATCATGATGCGAGCCCCGGTCGTCATGCGTCGACTCTACTGGAATGAAATCGGTATACTGTAATTACGTGAGTATGTAATCGCGAGCGCGAATCATTTTTTTTGAGTCAATTGCCAACCGCGGTACTCCCCCCACCTCCACTCCACCTCGTACGTACTGTACTTCGCGCTCGCGTCATATTTGATAGGCGAGGAGGGCCCAGATTGATGCGTGACGCGCGATGGCGCCCGCGTTCAAACGTGAAACCCGAAGCCACTCCATAGCGGCACTCGCGACGATCGCCGCCCACAGTCACCGGATGACTATTAACTTACGACCGCTCCGGTTGTAATAAGGATGAAGGGCGTGGCGATGCAGTCTAAGCAAGGCCCACTCAGGAATCCATGAAAGCAAAGCTCTGTGCGGCTGCTGCGCCGGACACAACGCCATATGGGTGACTGTATGGTATTTGTATTCAATGACAATAACGTTGCTCCAACGACGATCAGAATTTAAACAGGGTGAGAGCGACGTCTGTGGGACGAAGAAGGTCTTTCTTCGAAAGGAGGTGAAAAAGGGGACATGTGTCAGTCACAACTTACATCCAAAGTGATTGACTGAATGCGTGGCGATGCTTGGCGATGCACCAACGTAACGAGACCAGGGGTGGTACCTGTAAGTCCATTTTACGTGAGCTGGCTTTGACAAGAGCAGTGTTACATAGCATAACTTACATTTCCCACCATCTCCCGCCGGCTAGCACGCGAGATGATGAGGGTCACGGGCATCATTTCAAGTACTGTACTGTAAGTACTGTGATTTGAGGGTTTGGACTGCGTCGGCGACAACGAGCCATGTGCTGGCCTCAGGAGCCAGGCCTCATAGCGCCCAAAAGGCCGCAACAGGCAATATCAAGGAAATCATTTGATCGCGCAATCAAACCCGGTTGGGAACACGGAAGGAGATGAAGATGTGTTTGGAATTCTTTACAGTCGCTTTACATACAATAAATACAGCAGCAGATCTCATGGAGTCCGATCTAAGACTATTAACGATACGCAAGCTACAAAAGTCCAAGATCATATCAAATATAACACGGAAATAGGGAGAAGGGAAGAAAAGAGGGATCAGCGGGCATGGATGCGGTGGACAAGGGGGGTAAGGTAGCGGACAGGAAACAACGATGCAATATGTAGACAATATTTACACACAATATGGACTGGGGAGCCAGGCGCCCGCGCATCAAGGTGTCGTCAAAAAGGTGTCGTTCATTCATCGTGAAGTTTGGAGGAGAAAAGGTGGAAAGTGAAGTTAACGTGGAGCAAGTCAGCTGTATCAACCAAAATATGCGAGGAAGATAAGCGAGAAGGCTACACCATGACGGCTCCGGCTCCGGCTCCGTAATCCGCCCAGTCGGACTCAACTTTAGGATGGACAGGTTGTTGATCGAGGCTCGAATCTCGTGTATAAGCAGTTTGTTGATCAAGGCTCGAATCTTGTGTCTTCATGCAACCAGAGCCACCTTCCGAGCGTACTGAATAAGGAACATTCTGTCAGAACCGCAATAAAACCAGAGAAGTGATAGAAAATGACGAACGGTGACGATTGAGAGCATCAAGCCGTGCAAAAGGCTTCCTGCAACCGTCGCAAGTGAATGGGCGGTGGTTCGAATGCAATTGCTCGTGGCGTTTGCAGTCATGCTGTCGCGCAAAACCTTTGCCGCACCCAGGCCATTTGCACTGGAAGGGTTTCTCGTCATTGTGAGAACGCATGTGCCCTTGAAGATAGGGGATAGGGTGAATGACCGTAAAGTATAAGCATGCACGAAGATCACATACCTTTGAGGTTGAAGTGACGAGTAAATGTTGAACCACAACCCGGAACAGGACACTGAAACTTCGCATCATTGATGCGCCGTTTCATGCTTGCATCGGCCGTCGCAGTGGTTGTAACATTCGGCCTCGCGACTGCTACCCCTGGTGTTTCACCGCGAGACCCACCTGAGGAATGACCATCCGAGTACACGTTATTGATGAGCGGAGTTTGCCCATTTCCAAACCCAAGGTCAGGAAGGGGTTCTGGGAGGCGTGAGGGACTGGAAGTTGGGCTGGGCCCATATGGTGACACACGTGCACCTCCCCAACTTGGGCCAGCGATGCTTCCACGCTCCCTCGATCCGCCCGAAAGGCTGCGGCGGTGACCGCGGGCAAACGGCTGAGAGGAAGGGGGATGTAAGAACTGGGATTGTTGTGCGATCAAGCCAACATGCCGGGAAGGGGGAAAATTGGGGATGGAAGAGCCAGGGTATGGGCCGAGCATTGTGGGCCGCAGGTCTTCGGAACGCGATTGTCTATGTCCTCTATTACCTTCCGAATTGGAACGTTTTAGAGGAAAATCGGCGGAAAGATAATTCGAAGGTTGGGAAGTGGAGCTCTGGAAGGGGTATGGATGCGGAAGAGATCCCGAGCTTAACGAGGTTTGAATGGCACTTGCGGAGGACGGACGCACGTCGTCAGAGGCAAAAACGTCGTTCATATGCACGGTTCGACCGCTCGCGAAATTAGATGAGCTATGCTGATTCTGGGGCACTTGCTGACTGAATAACGAACTGTGTTGCCACTGGGGTGGACGGGCGGAGGTGTCAGACTTTGAACGAGTACGGGAGGGAGAAGGCGGTAGGAGGTACTCTTCTCCTTGGACGGAAGTTGGGAGGTCTGCAGTGGTAGATTGCTGACTTTGCGCGCCAGGGAAGTTAAAGAGGCCGGAGCCACCGGAGGAACCGGCGCCGGAACGGAAGTCAGACGCCGGCTGTGATGGAGCGGAGTTTGCCGAGGGGTCGGATGAATGATGGGCCCAACTCGACGACGATGGCACAACTGATGGTGTTGCTGATCCTGCGATCAGTAACAAGTATCAGTGACACAACTCCCAGAGAACAAAAAGCGCGGCAGTTCCCGGCAACGGACCTTGAGAAATCGGGTTGTTCCTGAATCCCGTCGCTTGAGTCGCCTCGCCTCCGCTTACGGGCGTCGGGGGCACGAAATTAAGTCGAGGGCCTACCCCGTCGCCTTCCGGGGCATGAATCACTGGCCGGTCTTGTGTGTATCCACCTGGCTGGACCAGGTCGGGAATGACGAGCAAAGGCGGAGATTGGGGCTTCATTTGAGGAGAAGCAGATTCGCCAGGCATTGAGACAGGGGTATGATACGGCGATCCAACGCGAAGCTGGTTGAAGGCAAGGTGGGGGGAGGCACTAACACCCGGACGGGAGGAGGATATGGACGAGGCAGGACTTCGGCGATCATTCTCGGCCCCGCTCTCAGCGCCACCGTTGCTCGAGGATGGGGACGCGTGATCGTAGTACCCCGGGGAGTGGGCGTCTTCGGCAGGGGTGATGGAAACTGATACACGGTTTGTGTTGTTGACGCCTGACATGAAGTTGTCGTCGAACATCAAAAGACCTCCTGAGTTGGGTGGGTCGTATTCTGAACGGTCTTGGTCGTCTGGTGGGATGACTAGTGGGTCGTTATCAAAACGGTCTCGGCTATCGTCGTTCGAGTCAAATTCCAGCTCTGAAAATGCTGAATAGGGAGAGTTCTGGTATGAGCCGTTATATGAAGGTGTAGCGGGGTAGTGAGGGCTAGAAGGTCGAAGATCAAAAGAATCAAATGCCGGTTGATGGGGAGAGAGATTCAGACTGTCTGGGAGGAGACCGGAGGGGTGAAAGTCGTTGTCGAGATCTGATAGAAAAGGGGACTGATGTAGCGGCTCCATGACCCAGAATAGAGGGGAGATGATATAGGTGAGGGAACGCAACAGAGGATCTAAATGCTGTTCAGGGAGGCAGTGCGAAGGAGCCAAATGATAGTGTGTGGTTGAGATGAGGGATTGGAGGGGAGCGGGGTTAGATTAAGAAAAGGAAAACTTGGATCCCGGACCCCAGGAACCCAATTGTGCTGTGTCGGGCACAAACGCCTGGGTCCCCTGGCACACACAGCTTTCGCTCGCTGGGGCTGTGTCGTCCGTCTCTTTTCTCCGTGGTCTGTACGTGATACACCAGATGTCCAACGATTATTCACTTTAAGTTGAATGAGACCAGTCTGAGACTAGCCCTTACCACGCCTGTCACAGCTTTACCATGATCCCACCCTCGTCTTCCGTAGTCTCTGTCTTCCTATTGTACCACTGACGCATGCCCGGATGTTGAGTTACGAATTTAAAAAAGCCAGAAGGCCGTGCACCTGTTCACAGCTTTCCCACCTGGTACTGTACTGGTAGGGGCAGTGCAGAATATTCGAATAAACCGCACCCTCGCTTAGCTCAATGATGCTGTGCCCTCACTAGATCGGGAGACGCGCAGTTCTTCGGAACTTCTTCCGTCGCCAATCTGCCCCAAGATTGGGTGCAAAAGGCGTGAGCCACGAGAATACGCCTTAGCATCTCTGATCCCAAACGCGTACACGTATCCTGTGCTCAGCACCATCCATCAGGAACCTCATCAAGGGCACATTTCCTCCTACTGGTACCAAGGTGGATGGATGCCAGCAAGTCTATGATTGACACGGAACAAAACTCAACGGAAACTTAAGTGGAGGCTGTGCCATTGCGATTGTGCCTTCCTCCTTCGTGATCAGACTCCTCGGTTACCTCGGCGTTGTCCCGCTCTCATGTCGAAACTCGTGAGGTCATTGCCGCGGGTGTGCAAGCTTCTACATGTGTGCAGACAAAATTACTACGAGCACTACTAATTGTCCAGGCACTAACTGTACAGCGGAAACTTATTCACACTGAGAGTCAGACTTTGCAATCAGCTTGATGATGTGTGGTCACTGTAGTGTTATTCACGCCAGTGCCAAGCAACTAATCACGGTCTCAGACCATGCTGAAGGGAGTATCTGTCATGTTAGTGACATCTATGACAAGATCTTGCCACGGATGAGTTTCGAAAATATATACCGTGCGCTGAGATGTAACCTTGGGAGCAACGTCAAGCAAGAATCAAGATTGAAAATTGAGAGAACAATCGATCTAGGTTGGAGTGCACTGCTGCACAGCGAGTGACAGCATCGAACATCTTTTCTGGGTTCTCGTTCAACAAATTGACACTTCCAGTCAGCTATGATGTGATACCATCTCAGGCTGGAGTTGATTCGTGTAGGTGGTAGGGTCGCGGTAGAGGAGTTGCTACGGCTGCGCGTGTCAGTGCGTAAGGCAACTCGGATCGCAACAAACTTACAATGCTTACCAGTTGCCTGCTGTAGGTGTACCTTGAGCCAGCGAGACTACTGAATGCCCCTGTCCGGTAACCTAGCCGGTGCCAAGATTTGCAGTGCTGGAACAGGCGTGCGAGATATGACCTTGGCCTTCATACTACTAGCAGCTGCGAGCCGCCGGGCCCCTTAGCTGAGGACCACGCCACGGGCAGTTATCTTACTCTCCTTTCGCCGCGAACCACTACAACTTGTAGGTTGAGTCGAATCCGGCCACGCGTACTGCATGATAAGCCACTCTGAGGCCTTATTAGCTTTATCCTGTGTCTTCAATTCTACGTTCTCTACGTTCTGAATATCATATGACTCTACATTCTACGTACAGCAATCAGGATGACCTCATAGTCGGCGACCCAGGTGCAGCAGCTGTTTGTGTGCCTTTTCTGCGAGCTGAAACGCAGCGGCACTGCCGGTTGGGCATGTATTGTGGCCTCAACGCGCCAAACAAGACTTGACACAAGACCGTCTGACTCCGACTTTCATGGGACCTGGTCCTGTGATGGGCCGTTCACCACGCCATACACGCATGGTAAGCAGATGTTCACGGACTCCTCCGAATGAGGACGCGGACGTTCTACTGGGCACGGATGGAAAATGTGTGCCCTAGTGATTTCGAAGCCATCCATTGCAGGCTGTGAAATGGATGGGGTCAATTAGTCCGGTCAGGGCTACCAAAGAAGGGTATGGGCGTCGTCTGACTGCCATAGATGGCAAACCAACGTCGCCGTTTGCTAACTAAACGCGCGCTATCTTTGGCGCGATCCGGTGCTTGAAGTCATGCTTGAAGTGTCGTGTCAGTTCATCTCTGTCCTCAGGCTACGGAGGTTGCCGGGAAAGGTGGTTATCAATACGTTATGGGTGTTTCTTGTGTCCCCTTCCTCCCTCCACGGGAGCGCCCCGCGAGATATAAGTTGAATATAAGAAGTGGTACTTTCCTCCGGTTTAACCGGATGGTTTCAACAGGCATCGGATCATTGCTCCAGCGAGAAATGGGTGACCATTTTGGGAGATCTGTCTTGTTTTTGGTTATCACGAGCACTGCCGGGTCCACACCTGCCGCACGTGGCACTTTGCGAGCGTCAGCTGCTCCCCAAAGTCGATCAGGCAACGAGGCGTCGTGCCTTGCTTTGTGCCACCCACACCTGTGGGGCCCTAGTCCTAAGTTAGGCTCATTCAGTTGCATTATAGACCGGGTTAGCAGGGTACGTGTTCAATGAGGCCCCTCGTGACATATACTGTACCATAGTTCATGGTACGGCGACTTGGCCTTGACGACGAGAGTGATACCACGACACGGCATGCTTGTCCATCGAGTTGAGACCATCAGCCGGGATATGGCCGCCAACACAAAAACGGAGCATACTCGCCGTAATAGACAGAGCGCCCAGCTGTAAGTGAAAGGCGGCAGCAACCTTGCGAGTACCACGAAGGCGAACATGTGAGAAACTAGGATACCGCTCATACAGCAAGGAAGAATGAACCATACCAAAATTGTTCATCCAGCTTCGGCCGATGTCAAGGATAAGACAGACCATATTCCCTATGAGCCCTGTTTTGGATGCAAGTTCTCATGAGCAAGAGGTCTTCAAACTATTCTTACGGCACGTATACGCTTCCTTCGACTGGGCGCTGTTCCGATGTACGGTGTCGCATATAAAAACTGAGCTTGAGCGCCCATACAACTTGAAGGACTTCGCACTGCCTGCCAGTGGCAACCGTAGGTGATCGAAGTCAAAGTTACAGTAGTCGGCCGCGGAGGGTGAGGATCACTTCGAGGTACTGGCAGCCATCATCAGATCGGAGACAACTGAACAGGGGTAACCACTTTACCCACTTTTGGGTTTATTCCGGGATTCCTCCTTCAGGAAGGTCATGAATTTGGTTGTTCGTTCGTCGTTGAACTGAAGATTGATATTGATCTCCTGCAAGATCAAGACTGGCTTTCTGTGGCGACGAGGCGCGCAGCATATGGCATGAGAGGACCGTGAGGCAAAGAGCAGTCCGTACGTTCTGTAACTATGCCGAACGAGATGCACGCGGAAATGTTATCGCGCAGGTGGCCCTGAACCATCACGACTAAGTTAAAAGATAGCGACTCGGAAATGAATGGAGACAACAGGGACGTGGCGCGGGTCTTTTTCGCTTGATTGGCGGGGGATGAATGGACGTGCAGTTACCCACGAGTTGCGATTGCAGTTGCAATAATTGGGTGCCCTTAGGCCTCTTAAAGAAAGAGGGTACTTCGTACGGACTCAGACCTTGACTCAGACATCTCCGCACCCTAGGCTGTTGTGTTGTTATTACACACGTGACGCGTGACGTGTGACTGGCGCCCTTGAGGGAGATGATGATGATCATGCCATTGCGTCCACCGCCGCCTCACTGCTTCTGCTTCGTGTCCGCGAACCACTGGCACGCTTTTCTTAGATCAGCGCGGACAGACTTAAACACGCCGCCTGGCCACAGAAGGTACTGTAAGCTACGAGAAGGATTGGTTATCTGGATGTCAGGATTCTTGGCTCTTTCACAGCCGCGGCTGAGGAGAACGGAAACTTTCTACCAGTAGGCCACTCGCATAGCCATTTACATATCGCTACAGATGGCTTTGATCTCTACAATCGCAACATCAAGTCTTCTCACCTCCCTTCTCCGGAGTCTCACACCACAATGTCGGGCCTTCGAATCTCCCTGACCTGCTCGCGCAGTCACGGTGGCCTTGGCCGAGGAAGTTAAATCAGCACTACGCAGAGATTAAACCAAAATTCGACAAGTAGATACATAGCTTCGAGGCCCTGGGTGCCAAGTCCCAGAGGTCGTTCGATCTATGTAGCCCCTGTAAATGTTTTGTTCCTGCCTTCTTCAGTAGCCCTCCTGCAGTGGTTTGCTCATGTATCTGTTACTTGACAAGTGTCTGTCTCTTTTCCGCTTCTCACTATATAACCACTCTGACGCTGTCTCAGATGGTGCTCGAATTGCCTCTGATATTATGATCCTCCTTTACACATACGATGAGTTCACCGACAAGGTCGACGGTGATGGCGTGCGTGTCTACGCAGAGATGGTTATGGATGCCGTCCATAATCTTCACAATATTACTTCCGATCGTAACAGATTCTGGCTACGCGCGATAGAGATAACAAGCCCAGAAACTCAGAGGCGCTTCATTGCAACATTCGCCGAATATGTGTATGCAGTGCTCGATGAGGCTTCTGACTGCGCAAAAGGACGTGTCCAAGGCGTCGAGGATTATTTGAAGCTCATGCTGCTCACTACTGGCCCATACTACTCTTTTTTACCCACTGATGCAGGTTTAACCATGCCAGACGAGATCATGGAGCATCCCGCGTTGCAGTCTATCCTTGGTTTCGCTGCACTGCAGAGCATCTTGTCCTCACAATGTGGGTGTTTCTTGGGATTGATGGCTCCCAGGCCCGTCTGACCGCGATGGCTAGCTCATGTACTCGTACAACATCGAGCAAGCGTCTGGACACGGAGGCCATAACATCGTCACTTTCATCATGAACGAAAAGGGGGTGGACTTGGACGGCGCGCTCAACTGGCTCGCCGAATATCATGGACAAGTTCTGTTCAATTTCCATGCATAATATCGCATGCTCCCCTCTTGGGACCCTGCAGTCGATGCCGATGTTAAGAGCTTTATGGGGAGACTGGGTTATACATTGTTGGTCGCTCGAGACAGAAAGGTACTTCGGGACAATGGGACTGGAGATCAAAGAGCACAGGCGGGTGACGTTGCTGCCGAAAGTGAAGAAACCGTACGTGACGCCGATGATGGCTCAGCTCAACGCTTAGACAAACGCTAGATCCACTGGTATGTAGCGCCTTTGTTGTACGGTAGAGTGCGGTTCAGGGGGTCGGATATGTTAACCGACTAGTGCGCAGGGAAATGAAGCTGCTCGCTCTTGCTTTCCATATACACTTACCTCGTCCGAGTCGTCTTTGAAAACAATATCTAAGTTCAATTATATGATCAAGAAACCCCGTTTGTGAATGCGGGGATCCTAGGCTCGGCTGACGCCCTCCAGAGACTGCTGACTGAGGCTACTACTAAGTGGAAATGCGCTGATTAGTATCGAGCAAATAGTATGACTATGACCTCTCTCATCTGTCTATGCTTGAGTTGAGCACTCGAAAACGCTCATGCGGATGCATGCAAGTACTTGGGCAAGTATCAACTCATTTGCGACATCATTTGACCTGGTATTTTTGAGGTTGGCCAATGACATTCAAGTGTTGGTCACACCTGTGTTGCTGTTGCACTAGTGAGCACGTAAATATTGAGCACAATGTTGTTGAGATGACCTTCTACTTTCTTCGAGAGCATTTCCTGAATGTAACGTTTCTACCAAACGTTGTTCCGACTTGGAACTCTTGATGACCTTGAACCAAATAACAGACCGACGGCCGTTGAATAACGATGGTTGAACACGAAAGACGAACCAAAGGGCAATGGCTTCGCCTTATACTGGAAGGATACAACAGGGATCTTCAAGAGATGAGAGGACAGACCACACAAGGATCAACAAGATGAGAGGTGTAGCGTTATCACCTAACGCTGGTTCGACTTGAACAGGTCTGTGGCGTGATACTCGAGTATATGGATGAATGTTGAAAGTCACGGGCAACTTAGCTAAGTTGCACTGCCTCTAGGTCGCTTCGATAGACACTAGGGTACCCCGAAGGATAAGCTTCAATCGACTGATTGGAATGACGCGAAGAGAGAAGAAGAGATGAAGGTGATGATTCAAGAAGACCAAGCTGAAGAGCCTTGGTCTTGACGGTACAACTTATATACAGTTACTCGCTGGCTTTAAAGCGCAGCTTCGAATCCAAACCCTAGTACAGCTATCCTAGTAATGAGTCATTATCCGTTCTAATAATACCTGAAACACCGGCAAACCCAAGTACCGGCGACGCGTCAGTGTCCATGACTAATTGAGGCTTACTATCGTAGTCATAACCGTATAGTAAGCGTCCCGAACTCCGAGACCTCGTAATCGTGATGATAAGTAGTCCGCGCGATGTCAAACCGTGACATTACCCCTTTTTCAGGCAGAACGTCCACGTTCGAAAACCCAAGGGATAATAGTCGCACCTCGATTTATAGAAACCTCTTGGTCCATGATCCTCTGCAATCCATTAGCGGCCTCCAACCGACGCGTACACTTCCTGACTTCATTGCCGACCACGTATTGCTCATTTTCCAGAGCAGTGATACGTTCCGCGATTTCGGAGTACCGGCTAGTCACAGCTCGGTATCGAAGGACCTCCGCCCACAGCGACCGATCAGGGATCTGCCCCATGGCCAGGTCGACCCCATGGCGATCACCGAAATCCTGTCGCAAATACCGCATTTGTTCATGCGTATAATGGCGGTCGTTGTAACGTTTTGACCCAACGCTACCTTCAGTACTGCCTTGACCTGCAGGCTGGAACGCGTGTCGTACGACGAGAGTCGACGCTACTCCGAATGACGCCTGGAATAGCCGAATGATGACAAGAGAGGACCAAATAATGAGGCCTCTATAGATAGGTCCACAAAGGGACAACAAGACAAGCACACAGACAAGGAGTGGATAGCAATGCAATTAACAGGGACCAGCCTACTAGTCGTGAGGTGGTATGAGAATACAAAGCTAAGGACCGTACTGCCCAAAGCTGCTACCTATATACTGCTCCAGGGACTGGGTTTCAACCTGAGTCCCAAGCTAAACTATGATAAGAGAGATAAGCATACGGCTTATCCTCCAATAACATCTGTCCATCAATGATGCGCCACAGCCCCACAACATGAGGCGAACTGCCTTAAGGGCCATCAGGGATAAGAGTCACTATGACTCACCCAAACAGAGATAACACTCAAAGTGGCTAGTCCATCAGAAATATCCATCAGAACCCCAAGATAAGGGCCTGGAACGACCTCGGCTTCTGATAAGCCGGCATGGGCATAAGCCCGACCCGGTCACATGACTGGAACTCGCATCAGTCACGTGATACCCGAACATATTCTTATCACGCGATGTCTTGCGGCACGATATTGTTTACATGCCTTCGCAGGCACCGCACTCTTGCACGTGCGTCGAATGTCACATGACCGCGATGGCACATTCGTGACAGTCGTTATCCACGGCATCGAAATCAGGAGCGGCGTGTACTTCACCTTGTTGAATCTCCCCCCCTTTCTTCATACATCCGTACACGATGGGGTTGTTACCAGGCATCACGTGAATGTACTTGGCAACAGTAATATGACCGTTTTCAGTCATTCGGAAGTTGATAAACCTAGGAGGAATGTTCAGCTCGAATCCGTCGGGGGCGTCAGCCTTGTCCCGAGCGCGCTGTTGGTCAGCTGGAACTCCGCCTCCTCGGTAGTCAGGGAAGCAAGGACTCTCTTTTGCTGCTCCCATACCAGCTCTTCTTCCTCGCCTCGTCCTCCTCGGCACAAGTGGTATCCCTTCATCCTGGGACTCCGATACTTGGCGGGGATCTTGGTTTTCTTTATCGGACCCCGACTCGTGGGCCCGGAGGGTGGCGCGGATGTGAATACCCCAGGACGTCACGGGGTCCATGATGACATTGGTAGGGGGGTCGACATTGATATATCGAGGCGTCGGCGGCGGAGGGATTTGGACGGGGTTGTGATTACATGTGCAGTTATAGATGAGTTGTCCACAGTCGTAGTGGATGTGGGAGTCGTCGGCGTCAGGATGGCCTGGACATGACAGGGCGGTTTGCTTACAACTTCCACAAACTCGGACCATGTCACTGATATCGGAGCTGCTTGGAACCTTGATAAGCGTTTGTGGAACAAGGATGTTCTCGATGCGAGTAGGAGCTCCCTCCTCCACGCTCGATTGGTCTTCCTCCAATCCTCCAGCGTCGTGTCCGCATACATCAGGGGTTTCGGGGATGATATCCCCAGGTCCGATGCATCGAAAGGCGGCGGCGACTTCGGCATAGGTAGGTTGAGTAGTGATGGGAAGATGGTAAGAGGTTTGTGAGGTAGTGGAGGCAGCAGTGGGGGAAGTGGTCATTGTTCGACGAAGGAAGAACTGATGTGCTTCATCCAGTGAATGGCCTGTCTTTATACGTGAGGGAGTAGAATTCAGAGTCCGTTTAAACTCAGCTAAGGCGTGAGGGGCATGTACGTCAGTGGCGTTGACCCACTGCGACTCCGAGTCTGGGTACCCCTTCCATTTGATAAGGAATTGTTTGCGCCTTGTTCTGCCGAATTGCCGTTGGTCTAGAATCTTCTCAATTTTGTATTCTTCTTCGCCATCGATTAATTCAGGGGGAGGTCTTGGGAAATTTGGTCCGTGAAAGGAAGTTTCTCGATAGGGGGTGAGAAGATCGATGTGAAACACGTCGTGAATGCTCCACTTGGCGGGTAATTTCAATCGATAGTTAACAGGGGACATCACCTGAGCGATCTGGAAGGGTCCATGTCGCTTGGGCGCAAGCTTGGCGCTTGGTTGGTGAGTCCTCAGGTGACGTCCTTCTAGCCATACACGATCCCCTATTTGGAACTTGGGCGTATCTTTGTGTGATACCCATGACTTCTGGGCTTTGATAATTTGCTTTTGGGCGTGTTCCCGTGCCTGTTTGAATTGATCAAGGCGCAACGCCACTTGCGGCATAGGGCTGGGCGTTGAGTTCCAATCAGCGCGAGGATTGTGTCCCATCAATAAGAAGAATGGAGACTGCCCTGTGGCTTCACTAGGCCAATTGTTATGCGTGAACTCTGCTATTGGAAGATAAAGATTCCAATTGTCTTGCCGCTCATTTACCCAAAAACGGAGATACTGTTCAAGCCATTGATTAGTTCGTTCTGATTGTCCATCTGTACGAGGGTGGTATGCGGTGGATATGTTTTGGGTTATCCCGAGTTGTTTGCAGAGTTCCCTTGTGAACTTGGATGCAAATCGGGGATCTCTGTCGCTAATGATTTTGTTTGGTAGTCCATACTGCATGAACACGTGTTTGATATACAACGCCGCTGTTTCTTCTGCGTCGATTTCCTCATTACAAGGAATGAACACAGATGCCTTGGTGCAGTCATGATCCGTGACTGTAAGGATTGAATCGTAGCCCTGTGCGACGGGTAATTTAGTGATGAAATCGAGAGCGATAGTCTCGAAGGGCATAGCTTCCGGTTTAGGAAATATAGGTCGCAGTGAAGCCCTGATAGGGCGGTTGTTGATTTTGTGGCGTTGGCATTCCGCACATCCTCTAACATATGCCAATACATCTTGTCGTATTGTTGGCCACCAATAATATCGTTCTATTATTTTGCCAGTTTTGCTGATCCCTGGATGACCATGTACTGGGGTATCGTGATGAGCAGCGATAATTGACTTTCGCTCTTCACTTCCCTTGGTAATCACTCTCCTGCCTTCTTTATACCACACCCCGTTGATCTTTTTCAATTTGTGTGGATCTACCCAAGGTTTGATGACATCTTCGTTTTGCTCGTCTTTGTGGTTAGTCGACTTCATTTCCTCTACTGTGATCGTTGTAGCAGACTGATTAGGCATTCCTGTACGGTGTGTATTGTTGGTTCGTATGAATATGTTGTCAGGTAACACCGTGACATTTTCATTGTCTTGTTCCCCGTGATCATAATCGGGTTGTCTTGACAATGCGTCTGCTCGTCCGTTTGCGGTCCCCTTTATGTGATGAATCTCGAGATCATACTCCGACAATTCGAGTACTTCCCTCGCGACCCGTCGACTGATCTTTTGTGGTTCTCTCCAGTACCGCAAGTTCATGTGGTCTGAAAATACTTTGATTTTATGGGGTGATCCCGCTAGTAGAGGCCTCCAGTGCCGTAACGCTTTGACTATTGCTAATAGTTCAAGGTCGTAGATGTCGTAATTTCGTTCCGCTGTATTGAGAGTTGCGGAGTAATAGCCTATGGGATGTTTCTTGCCATCAGTTTTCTTTTGGAGCAGTACTGCTCCCACCGCGAAACCTGAAGCATCCACTTCCAATTCGAATTGGTCTGTCAATACTGGGTGTGCCAATACAGGTTCGCTTGTAACCCGTCTCTTCAATGTTTCGAATGCGTGTTGTTCTGTTGAACCCCATTGCCATTCTGTTGTCTTCTTCGTAAGGTTGTTTAGTGGTTTTGCAATTGATGCAAATCCTCGTATGAATAGATGGTAAAAATTGCAAAAACCCAAAAAAGATCGTACGTCCTTCACCTTGGTAGGCATTGGCCAATTTTTAATACCCGCGATTTTTACAGGGTCCATGCGTGTTACCCCTTTTTCAAGGATTACCCCCAGGTAATCAAGAGACGTCGAGTGGAAAGTGCATTTTTCCGGTTTGAAAAATAATTCGTACTTCGCAGCTACTGTTAGTACATCCCGAACTGCGTTGACATGGTCAACTAAGTTCGTCCGGGTAGCAATACCGATGTCGTCCATATAAACCCGGATAGTGGTCCCCTTTGCGTCGTGTTTCGCGATTATGTCCCGATAGATGTGATTCATCATAGTTTGGAAAGTGGCAGGGGAATTCGTCAATCCGAAAAACATCACCGTGGGTTCGAACAGTCCATATGGCGTTTTAAACGCCGCTTTGTGTTCGTCGCCCGCCTTGATGCGGATATTGTTGTACCCCCACCGTACATTGAGTTTAGTGTATATGTGGGCCCCACTGAGATCCTTGATGAGGGTCTGAATTAGCGGTAAAGGGTAGTTGTTGCGGATTGTGAATTCGTTGATACGTCGATAATCCTGTACTGGGCGTAGTTTTCCGTCCTTCTTTTTGACAAAGAAGAATGGAGAGGCGTACTGCGATTTAGAGGGTCGAATGTACCCTTTATTGAGTTGCTCTGTAATGAAGTCCCGTAACGGTTTGTCTTCCGATTGAGAGAGTTCGTATATGGAACAATTGATATGATCCGGAGTGTTGGTTTTAAGTTCGATAGCATGATCCCATTCCCTTGAGGGGGGAAATCAATGGGATTCTTCTTTGCTAAAAACCCTTTTGAAGTCGTCGTATTCCTCTGGTATTTGCTTTTTCTCTTTAGGTCCTGCGGCTATGGCAAGATCAGTGGCAGCTCCTTTGATAGAGCTATGCTCCCCTAGTTTCGCGACAATATTGTCTTTCGCGACATCTGAGAGTAAGCGTGCTATTACATTGATGTTGATTTTTGGATGGCATGATTTGATTACAATTGGTAACACGTTTTCGTCAATTGTGCCATGCTTCCAACTGAACTTTGGTTCGAAAGTACTGAGCCATGGATATCCAAGAAGGAGATCTTCTTTCCCGATATCCGCTAGGAGGAATCTCATTTTCCTGATAATTCCTTTTGTCAATATTTGTAGGTCAACAAAATGGGTGACTGATCCCTTTTTGTTTAGCGTATCATCGATATTGAACAATTGTTTTGGGTTTGGCAATAAAGTCGTGCCTAACCCCATTCGTTTCACAAATCGTGGATTTATGAAATTGTCTGTTGCTCCAGAGTCCACTAATGTTTTTATGTCGGCCTTGTTGCTGCTGGTTCGGATCGATACTGGGATTCGCATAGAACGGAAGCGAGTTATGTATACAGCATTACAACGTAGAGCCCTCACCCAGGCCGTCGGGTTTAGGCGTCCCCAAAATCCTTGTTCCCCATCAATTCATGCATCGCCATGGCTTTGAATTCCTCTGTTTCGTTTGCCGCTGTTCGCAACCAATCATTCTTCCTTTCTTCCGTGGTGCGATTATCAGCCACCATTTGAGCGATATGGAGATCTTCTCCTGTTTCGGAGCGATCATCCACCACTTCCATGCCCCTGGAATTGCTAAAGGGTCTAGGTGGGTTTCGTGGTTGACGCGGCTGGGAGCAATTTCGACTGAGGTGCCCCTTCTTTTGACAATTATAGCAAATGACTTCCCTGAGGTCAGGAGGTTGCCTCCTTCGTAAGAATCCTTCACGAGGTTTGAAAGGTGGCTGCGAGTTATTGAGATATGGCCTTGGCTGTGCCAATGCGTCTTCCGCGTGCGCCAGTCGTCCTCGTATTCTAGTTCGATCAGCAGATGTATCCATCGCATCTGGATGGCGTCTGAACTGTCTCCAATTGGTTTGGGGTGGTGGCGATGGCCGAGATTGTATCTTGTATTGATCAATCTTGTTCTTCAAATGGAGATATTGACCTTGGCGTTTAATGGTCGCTCGTTTCCAATCTTCATAATCGGTGGGATTGTCATGAAGATAAATGGTTTCTTGCAATTTGTTTGGCAAGCCATTTGCGAATAGATCGAGAACCATTGGTTGATCTATGTTGTAGCCAGCATATCTGACCAGTTGTTCGAACTTTGCCACGTATGCATCAATATCCCCTCTTTCCATCCGAATGCCCCTTCGTAATTCTGTTTGTGCTTTCTCTTCTTTGAGAGTGTCTGCGTATTGTCGCATAAATGATGAGTGGGTGTTGTACCACAGCCAGTTATCGAGGGGGTCTCGTCCGTTGACGTCGACTTGGACTCGTAGCCAAGCCACCATTGACCCTACCCATTCGGTTACGGCAGTACCCTGGATGTAGGTGAGAAATAACATAGCTTTTTGATAGGGACTGCGCATAATGGAATGAGTTGAGTTGATTCCTTCGTATAGGCTCCATTGCATGAGAAATTCTTCTGCTTTCTCTCGATCACCCGCGAAGACCGCAGGTGGATTGCCACAGAATTTGTCGTGTGCCGCTGGTACGGGTGCTTGCGCTGCTGGTACTTGTGCTGGCGGGTTTCCAAAAGGTGGTCCCGCTCCTCCTCCTCCGTTACCTCCCCCACCATTACCTCCTCCACCGTTACCTCCACCACCTCCTCCTGTGGGAGCGTGTGGAGCAGGTGCTTGGTTTGCAGGATCGACAAGGGCCCGAAAGGCCGTAACTGTTGGTGCTATAGGTGAGGTAGTGAGCGAATAAACTGGTTGTCCAGATGGACTTCCCGCGGTTGCTTGAGATTGGACATGAGAGGTAAGGGTCGCCATTGCTCCTAAACGTAAGGTTTCTGTTGTGACTGCTAGATTTGTTCCTTGTTGTGATGGAGAAGATGATCTTGCTCCGAGAGACGCGTTGCTCTTTGTACTTGGTGATGGGGGTGGTGTAGCTGATGTTGGTCTGTTGACTACGTTTTCCAACTCTTGTAGTTCTTCTTGTGTGAGCTCGTTGATATAGATGTCACAGCCTAGATCTTCTAAGGCTGGTCGAAAACCTTCCCACTCTCCATGTTCTGGGGTTATTTGAGACCAACGAACTTCTACCCAAATGTATCGATCGTAGACAAACTCGACCACGACGGATCGGTTATCTTCCCGACTCCTAGCGTGATATCCGGTAGTGCCTGTAGTGCTACTATACCGGTATTCTGTATTCTTGCGAAATCTTTGATGTAACGTTTCGACCCAACGCTACCTTCAGTCTTGCCTTGACCTGCAGACTGGAACGCGTGTCGTACGACGAGAGTCGACGCTACTCCGAATGACGCCTGGAATAGCCGAATGATGACAAGAGAGGACCAAATAATGAGGCCTCTATAGATAGGTTCACAAAGGAACAACAAGAACAGCAGACAAGGAGTGGATAGCAATGCAATTAACAGGGACCAACCATGCTAGTCGTGAGGTGGTATGAGAATACAAAGCTAAGGACCGTACTGCCCAAAGCTGCTACCTATATACTGCTCCAGGGACTGGGTTTCAACCTGAGTCCCAAGCTAAACTATGATAAGAGAGATAAGCATACGGCTTATCCTCCAATAACATCTGTCCATCAATGATGCGCCACGGCCCCACAACATGAGGCGAACAGCCCTAAGGGCAATCAGTGATAAGAGTCATAATGACTCACACAAGTCAGAGATAAACTCAATGTGGCTAGTCCATCAGAAATATCCATCAGAACCCCAAGATAAGGGCCTGGAACGACCTCGGCTTCTGATAAGCCGGCATGGGCATAAGCCCGACCCGGTCACATGACTGGAACTCGCATCAGTCACGTGATACCCGAACATATTCTTATCACGCGATGTCTCGCGGCACGATATTGTTTGCTTGCCTTCGCAGGCACCGCACTCTTGCACGTGCGTCGAATGTCACATGACCGCGATGGCACATTCGTGACATTTGAGGTACGTTTTCAGCGCCTCTGTGTTGAAACCAAAAGTCGTCACAACGGTGGCACCGTTCTCTGGTAGTTTCTGATGACGCCACGTTGAAGCTTGGTCTTAATGTAGCGTTATCACCTAACGCTGGTTCGACTTGAACAGGTCTGTGGCGTGATACTCGAGTATATGGATGAATGTTGAAAGTCACGGGCAACTTAGCTAAGTTGCACTGCCTCTAGGTCGCTTCGATAGACACTAGGGTACCCCGAAGGATAAGCTTCAATCGACTGATTGGAATGACGCGAAGAGAGAAGAAGAGATGAAGGTGATGATTCAAGAAGACCAAGCTGAAGAGCCTTGGTCTTGATGGTACAACTTATATACAGTTACTCGCTGGCTTTAAAGCGCAGCTTCGAATCCAAACCCTAGTACAGCTATCCTAGTAATGAGTCATTATCCGTTCTAATAATACCTGAAACACCGGCAAACCCAAGTACCGGCGACGCGTCAGTGTCCATGACTAATTGAGGCTTACTATCGTAGTCATAACCGTATAGTAAGCGTCCCGAACTCCGAGACCTCGTAATCGTGATGATAAGTAGTCCGCGCGATGTCAAACCGTGACAAGAGGAACAGGCAAACTAGCCAACACTTCAATTGTTCTAAGAGGTATACTCAAGGTAGACTTTAAGACAACGAAGATAAGGTCTCGTCTATCAAGACAGAGCACCTTATATCCACTACAGGGCTGACTCCTAATCTGAGTCCCAAACAATAACAGGTATCGTACCATATCGTATCGTCCAATCAGCTATCAGGGATAACGACCCAAGCAACATATAACCAATCAACGAACAGGGATAAGCCAATACAGTACATGAGGCAGAAGGCCCCACCATGAGTCAGAGATAACACTATGTGACTCACTATCGTCCAATGATCATCCGGCGCAACATCAGCGCATGATAAGTACAGCCATCAGGCAACATCAGAATGTTCCAATCAGAAAGAACCTAAACAGGACAGAGCCTAACCGAGTTGGGAATCCCGCATCCAACTATACCCTCTCAGGAATTATATCTCGACCTGAGGCAATCGCTGTTCCCCCGTGACTTATCCTTTAGACCAGATCCACATGGTCTGGGGGTTGCTGATCACATGACTAATCACGTGATCCAGACTGACACATTCCTAGACGAATGACATCGCCAGTATTGTTATCCACAATGAAATGGTCGTCGGTTGTTACGATTTGGCGGACTACCTCATGTAAGCGGGATGACGAGTCGCTCCCGAATCTTACTCATTCTTACGATGTGGATTACTGATACTCTTACTGTATGATGACTGAGGATTACTGTATGATGACTGATGATCGTAGTAGTTGTGGCGTTAGTATTAGTGGACGTTACCAAGCAGTAGTAGTAGTGGCTGTATCGCTGATGAAGGCGTACAGTCAAAGTCATATATAAGGTGGCTGTCGACTGATGTGGTCGACAGCTTGACTCTCTTGTACCATCATCGAATCTAGTCGGGGATCTCTCTCTCTCCCGCCTCTGTCATCGCTCTCTTAGGAAGGCTCTTTCAAGAGTCCTTAGGACAAGTCACACCTTCGTGTGTTGACGCATATTGCTAAGTCACGTTACTTGCCATCGCGTGGAGGGTCTAAGTCAGACCACGAACGTAACATTAGAGTCAAGCTCCTCTCACACGCCGTGGCGCCGATCACCACAAAAGACGGTTGGGACTTCCAACCCTTCATTATCAGCTCCAGGGAAAGAGACGCCCCTGCAAGATACGTCATCAATCGAGTCCGTTGGAGGACAATTCTGGACGACAGATGAAGTGGAGTATTAGATCACTTCAATACCGGTTACTACGCCGAAGCAGCCACAGCCCAACGATTTCACCCTATCATCTTTCACCACGAAAGGTGCTGTTGGGTGGAACTCAGGTGGAACCGAACACAGGAGTACTTTGAAGCAGCCAGACCAGCCGGAGACGATCTCAACTGCAATATTCTGCTATCAGAAGCACGAAACATCGAAGAACAAGGATGAATCGACGGAGCTCCAGAAGAAGAAACACACCTGGAGCCTATATCTCCAGAACTCCAACACAGAACACCAGCAAGGACAGACACTAGTCACACGAGCGAACGAGCTCAGACTCCATCCATAGAAAACGAACCAGAGACCATCTACATCCAAGAAGAAGAACCCGCTGTTGAAGAGATTATCACTCAAACAGCTACGTTACACATCCCTGACCCAATCAGAATGGCCACTCAAACACAGGTCGAAGAACCAACTCCGTTGGTCATCGACGAAAGGACGGGTCATGTCGTAAACATGAACCCAGAAGACATACAAGCAGCACGACGGGCCATGGGACCAGACGAACCAGACTTGCCAGGAGGATTCGACTTTGACTACAACGAACCACCTCCTCAACCATTCGAACAGCTCGGCAGAGCATACAGACAACAAAACCAAGGAGTCCCTCCGATCGGAGGGGGACCACCCATGGGAGGAGGAGGACCACCCATGGGAGGAGGAGGACCGCCCGCAGGAGGAGGAGGACCACCCATGGGAGGAGGAGGACTGCCAGGAATGCCCCAGGGAGGCGGCAATACCACGGACAAATTCATAGGAAATCCCCCAAGCCTGTTCAACGGGGACAGATCAAAAGTCGAAGGTTTCATACTTCAATGGGAAATCTACGCCGGGGTCAACGCAAGCCATCAGGCAATGAGGAATAAATACCAAAAAGCTATGTTATTCCTCACTTACGTCCAAGGGGACCTGGTTAACACCTGGGTCATGTCGGCCAACCAATGGTTGGTAAGAGAAGTATCCAGGGGTGTCAGCCAGTTCGACAACAGGCTGTGGAACAACGTTCTGCAAGCCTTTCGATGACAATTCGCCGATGTACTCAGCAAAGAAAGAGCCCAAGCCCAACTAGACGCAGGCATCAGGATGAAGGAAGGAAAAATAGACGATTATATCGCTCTATTCGAACAACTCGTTCGCTATGCCGGATACGACATCAACGCGGAACAAACCCTGAAGTACTTCATAAAAGGATTGCCTAGGACACTTTATGAAGCGATGTATCAACACGACGATCCTAGGACTTATGAAGACTGGAGAGCATCGGCTCTCAAAAGACAACAAAAGTGGATCCATATGCAGACGGTGCGCGGAAACTTAGACATGTTCAAAGGATCCGCTAACAGAAATCAATCGGGAGCACTGGCGAAACTCCTTGCTCCACTACCGCACCCCGACGCAATGGATACCTCATGTAACGTCCCGGGTCATAGTAAGTATCTGACCTAACCCATAAGCGATGGGACGTGATCTAAGGGGACGCTTACTGTACCATGACTGATTGATGACTGATGGTTCGATTACTGTACGATTACTGACAGATGACTGATGACTTACTAAACACCAGTGGACGATTACCCAGCAGATAGTAGTAGTGGCGGTCTCGCTGACGAAGGCGGATCGCGCGTTAGTGTTATAAGGAAGCTATCGACTGTTGTGGTCGATAGCTTGGATTTCTTGTACCATTCTCGTCTTGTATTCAAGTTGTGTCTCTTCTCTCATCCTTCGGGGTCGCGTTCAGAGCAAAACCATCAAGTTGAACTCCGCCTTCGAGCGTTGAGACGATACTCTGCATTCGTGCTAGAGTCAGGAACCTGCTAAGTCATCGCGTTCATCCTTACGTAGCCTAAGTCAGGCTCACGTGCAGTCCGCACGTAACATTAAATCCAAGCTCTCCAAAAATCGAACGCCGTGGCAACTATCAACACCAAGGACGGCTGGGACTTTGTGCCCTATCGTATCGACTCAAGAGAACGAGACGCACCTACCCGCTACCTCGTGGGACGAGTAAGGTGGCAACACGTACCGGACACCAGAAGATCCGACGAAAACAACACAGGATACTACGCAGAAGCGGCTACCGCACAACGATTTCATCCAGTAGTATTCAACAAAGAACGCTGTTGCTGGGTCGAACTTAGGTGGAGCAACACCAACAACTACTTCGAGGCGACACGACCAGCAGCCGACGACCTACATATTAACATACCATTGGTCGACGCACGACCAATTAGCCAACAAGGAGACATAGACGGTCAAGGGGAGCAAAACCTCGACACGGAACCACCTAGGGCCGAGTATCAACTACGAACAACTACTCCATCGCCGTCAAGTCATACTAGCGAACGATCGCCAACTCCACAAAGTGCAGCTGCTGAACCAGAAGAAATCACAGTACAATCGCCAGAGGTAGACGCACTCGCCGCGCAAACAGCTGAGTTACATATTCCCGAACCCATTCGAGGAATACCATTCAGCTACATGGCCACCCAGACAGAAGTATCGCCACCAAGACTCGTTATAAACGAGCAAACGGGCCACGTTCAAACATTACAACCAGAGGACATAGAAGCCGCTCATCGAGCTATGGGACCAGATGTCCCTGATGCACCAAGCATTCCGGAAGGAACAGAAATGTTCTACGAATTTCGACTCAACCACAACAGGGTACCGTCACCTGACAACAGGCCATTCCCACCTCTGCGACCACGAAACAACGGATCGCCAGGAGGAGGACCGCCAGGAGGAGGACCACCAGGAGGAGGACTACCAGGAGGAGGACCACCCCTAGGAGGACTACCAGGAGGAGGACCACCCCTAGGAGGACTACCAGGAGGAGGACCACCCCTAGGAGGACCCGCAGTGGCCCCCAACACGCATCCAGGAGGAAACGACAAATTCATCAGTAATCCACCACCCACATTTACAGGAAGTAGGTCACAAGCGGAAGCATTTATCCTACAATGGGAAGTTTACGCGGGAGTCAACGCAAATCACTCAGCCATGCTAAACAAGTACCAGAAAGCTATGTTGTTTCTCACATACATTCAGGGAAATGCGGTTAACCAATGGGTCATGTCGGCAAGCCGATGGCTCGTTAACGAAGTCGCCACGGGGACCAACCAATTCGACAACAGGCTGTGGGAGAATCTACTCCACGCATTCCAAAGACAATTTGGTGATGTCCTCAGCAAAGAAAGAGCACAAGCCCAGCTCGACGCCGGTATTCACATGAAGGATGGAAAGATTGATGATTATATCGCCCAATACGAACAACTTGTTCGACACGCGGGATATAACATCAATGCTGAGCAAACGCTCAAGTATTTCACAAGAGGACTACCACGTGCATTGTATGAGACGATGTACCAACACGACGACCCCCACAACTATGAAGAATGGAGAGAGTCTGCCTTAAAGAGGCAGCAGAAGTGGATCCATATGCAAACGGTCAGAGGCAACCTCGATGCCTTCAAACCAGGAAGGGCTCCAGGAGGGGCATTAGCTAAGTTACTCGCACCCCTACGAGACGATGACCGAATGGACACGTCTGCAGATCGAGTAAGGGGACGATTGGCAGGAGCCGAAGATGTACTCCAAAATCACAAACGCAATGATAACCCCCCACGTCCACCATTTCCACCATGTGGAGGGTTCATACAAAGACAGTTCAAAAGAGACCATAGCCAAACACAGTGCTATAACTGTCAGAAGATGGGTCACATCAGCCGTGACTGCAGACAACCAAGAAGACGACGAGACACACAAACACGCGCAGCTGAAACCGCGCCGACCAAAGAGGAAAAGGCGGCAGAATGGCTATGAGGAGTCGCGGGAGATGACGAAGAAGTAAAGGACCTGGTCCTGCAGCAGTTGATGGGACAGGATTTTGGAAACGCCTGAACCCGGCGGCCTGGGTGAGGGCAATACATTGTAACTCTGTGTACATTATGCGCTACCGATCTATGCGAGTACCAGTGTCAATTCGTGCAAGTTACAATATGGCCGATATCAAAGCGTTGGTGGACTCAGGAGCCACCGACAACTTTATCCATCCGCAATTTGTCAAGAGGATGGGATTAGGACAACGGGCACTAGATAAGCCCAAAAACATCTATAACATCGACGATACCACTAATAAAGCGGGGCAGATCACACACTACCTTACGCTTAACGTGGAAACAGGAGGAACCTGAAGAGAAATGCGCTTCCTAATCACCGACATCGGCAAGGAAGACATACTATTGGGATATCCATGGCTCGCGACCTACGAACCGCGGTTCAGCTGGTGACATGCCACCATAGACGAGAAACAGCTCCCTATAGTACTACGATCAGTCAACCCAAACGACAAAAGTGCCGTACTAGCAAGGTTGCTCAACGAAGAAAAGAAAGATGCCAACATATCATGAATGTTCACTACCGAAACGAAAGAACAAATCGTGACAAAAATAGAGGAACAAGTATATGGACGACGATCAGTGGTCGAACTAGCAATAGAGGCCAAGCAATACACCAAAGACGTCCAGATACCACAGGAATACCAGCAATACGCACAAGTATTCAGCGAAGACGAGGCGAAACGATTTCCCCCGAAACGAAGTTGCGATCACGCCATCGAATTCAAAAAGGGAGCGCCAGATGTCATCGACTGCAAAGTATACCCAATGACAAGGGTAGAAGACGCAGCGCTGGATGAATTCATCGACGAACAACTAGAAAAGGGATACATTCGTCCCTCAAAATCCCCGTACGCATCATCCTTCTTTTTCATTAAAAAGAAGGACGGAAAGCTACGACCCGTACAGGATTACCGAAAAATCAACGAGTGGACTATACGAAACCAATACCCGCTCCCTCTTATTGACGATCTAATTAGAGATCTCGGAGGAGCACAAATATTCAGCAAACTGGACGTTGGACAGGGATACAATAACATTAGGATCAAGGAAGGGGACGAGCACAAGGCAGCATTCAAAACCCGCCGCGGACTATTCGAGCCAACCGTCATGTACTTCGGTTTATGCAATTCGCCGGCCACATTTCAAAGCTTCATGAACAACATATACCAACCAACAATCGCGAAACACAAGGCAGCCGGAACAACAATCAGGGTCTACATGGACGATATTGCCATAGTGACCAAACGGCATCCACTATCGGTGAGAAAACACCAAGACGCAGTCCACGACGTGCTAGCGGTAGCACAAAAACACGATCTGTTCTTCAAACCCGAAAAATGTGTCTTTAACGCTTCCAGCATTGATTACCTGGGGGTAATCCTTGAAGAGGGGGTAACACACATGGACCCTGTCAAAATTTCGGGCGTCCGCGACTGGCATACGCCAACATCAGTAAAAGACGTACAATCATTTCTCGGTTTCTGCAATTTTTACCGGCAGTTCATCAAGGGATTCGCCAACATCACGAAACCGCTGAATGAATTAACACGCAAAGACGAACCATGGCAGTGGAACACAAAACACCAAAACGCATTCGACACGCTCAAGCAACGGGTAACCACGGAACCCATTCTCGCACACGCTGACCAGGAACAACAGTTCGACCTTGAAGTAGATGCCTCAGGATTCGCAGTTGGAGCAGTACTTCTTCAAAGGAAAACTGACGGAAAACGACACCCAGTGGGATACTATTCAGCCACGCTCAACGCGGCCGAACGAAACTATGACATCTACAACCTCGAACTACTGGCTATCGTAAAAGCACTAAGAAATTGGAGACACCTATTGGCAGGATCCCCGCACAAAGTACGCATATTTTCGGACCATCTCAACCTTCGATACTGGCGGGATCCACAGAAAATCAGTTGACGAATCGCAAGAGAAGTGCTCGAACTAGCAGAATACAACTTCGAGATACACCACGTCAAAGGGACGGCCAATGGAAGGGCCGATGCTCTATCTCGAAGATCCGACTATGATCAAGGAGAGAAAGATAACGAAGGAGTCGTCGTACTACCAGACGAGACATTTGTACGAACAACTATAACTCCCACACAACAGGACGAGCAAAGGATATGCAAGTGGGTCGATCCCCACAAACTAACAAAAGCGGACAGACTCTGGTGGTACCAGGGACAACGGCTCGTCGTGACGGGACCAATGGAGAAAATCAGAGAAGTAATCTCCACACATCACGATCCTCCCATTCATGGTCACCCAGGAATCAATCGAACAATGCATCTAATAGAGCGTAACTACTGGTGGCCAACAATGAAGCAAGACATAGCAGACTACGTCCGAGGATGCGCAGAATGTCAACGGTGCAAGGTCAATACACAGAAGACGAAAGCACCGTTACAACCAATATTCCCCCAACCAGAAGCCCTACCATTTGAAGTGGTGGCGCTAGATTTTATCACCAAACTTCCGGTGTCACGAGGATATGACTCTGTGCTAACAATCACAGATCACGATTGCTCAAAGGTGTCAATATTCATACCATGTAAAGAGGAAATCTCGGGCGAAGAAACAGCAATGCTATACGCAAAACACGTTGTAGCGCGGTTCGGACTACCAACGAAAATTATCAGTGACAGAGATCCCCGGTTTGCGTCAAAGTTCACAAGAGAACTGTGCAAAGTCCTGGGAATACAACAAAACATCTCAACAGCCTACCACCCACGAACGGATGGGCAATCGGAACGAACCAACCAATGGTTGGAACAGTACCTCCGACTCTGGGCTAATGAGCGACAGAACAACTGGGCAGACTATCTAGCGCTCGCAGAGTTCGCACACAATAATTGGACTAATGAGTCCACACGTGAAACACCGTTCAGGTTACTAATGGGCTATCACCCTATCACTAACTGGACAGATAAGAAATCACCAATACCAAGGGTCGAGAAGCGACTAGAACAATTGAAGGAGATAAGAGAACAGGCACAAAATCACATGCGACGTGCACAACAGTCATGGATCAAACACCGTGACTCCCCCAAATACCAGATAGGAGACAGGGTCTGGCTCGAAGGACGCCACCTACGTACCAATCAACCAACCACAAAGCTTGCGCCCAGGAGACACGGACCATTCATGTTACGTGCGAGCAGCACGTGAGCCTGACTTAGGCGACTAAAGGGGTGAACGCGGTGACTTAGCGAATTCCTGACTCTAGCGCGAAGGCAGAGTATCGTCTCAACGCTCGAAGGCGGAGTTCTTGCTTTGTCGTGTAGACACGAGTCGCGACCCCGAAGGATGAGAGAGAGAGAGAGATAAAACAGCCTTTGGATAACAAGTCGAGAGTACTACAAGAAATCCAAGCTATCGACTACAACAGTCGATAGCTTCCTTATAACCTATCCGCGCGATCCGCCTTCGTCAGCGAGACCGCCACTACTACTAATCTGCTGGTAATCGTCCACAGGTATACAGTCATCACAGCACAGGTCATCAGTCAGCGTATGGTAATCCGTCAGTCAGCCATCAGTCATCGTACAACAACCAATCAGTCATCCATCCGTATAGTACAGTAAGTGTCCCCTTGATCACGCCCCCTCGGTTATCGGTTAGGTCAGATACCTACTATGACCCGGGACGTTACATCACCCCCTTCACAAGGGTGAGCACCCTCGCTCTACTACCCAGTTAGGCACTGCGGTTAGTCCTACGTCTGTCTCGTGCTCGTCCCTTATCCTCAAAATGGCATGAGCCCTCCCCAGTCGCTTTGCCGAGTGGCGCGCGCGGTCGACGTGGACGAAGATGTCGTCCTCGAGTCATTTGATCGCGACTTCGAGCTCCTTGATAACTTCCTGGGACGCGCGATAGCACCTCACCTCGGCTGCCAGGGAGATATCCCCTAGCCGAGCAAGGGCCTCATCGACCTGGCGCCATCCCCGGAAGTCAGCTGTGAGGTATTGTAGATCCTCACGGGAGTACTCAGCTGCGGGCCCCATATCACGGCATGGCTCGGCGTGTATATCCCCTCGGTAGACCGGCGTGTGACGCCCCATGGTCCCGAAAACCTCCGGGTTGTCGCACATCCGCACCCGCACATATCGGGCGGGTAGGCGGTGTCCCTCGTGCTCGATGACCATCGGCACCCAGTTCATCCCGTTATTGAGGACGAATCCACTGGGGGTAGGCGATAAGGTACGGATAGGGCGCCTCGGCGCATCCGCTCGGCGCGTATGGATGGGTGAGGTGTCACGGGCCTCAGCGTAAGATGGTAGCCCTCGGTTGGCGTACCCTTCCTCCGCAATCGGTCCATAGATGACAGCAATAGGCGGTGCTCGTCCTTCGCCATCCATGGTTTCGTCGGCAGTGTCGTCCTCTTCTTCTTCGTTGTGAATTCTTGGGGGGATGCGCATGGGGTTACAGTGACAATATTCTTGGGGGTTGTCGCATCGGGTGCAGATGACGTTGGCGTCATGGTACAAGCCGTCGGATGACTCGTCACTGTCGTAACGATCGACAGCGGTGGTGGACATGACGGCGGTGGTGGACATGACGGCGGTGGAGGGCTGGAGGACACTTGCCTCATCAATCTCTGTATCCTCATCCGTCTCTCCTGCGGCGTCATCCTCGTCACCTGATCCAGTCGCCAGGAGGTCATTACCTCCTTCAACAGCCCGTATTCCTTCCTCATCTGTCTCCACTCTTCCGCTTGCGGGTGTGGGGAATCGCCGGCGAGCCTCGGCCAAGTCCCGCTCTCGTTGTTCTCGTTGTTCTTGGTCGCGTTCTGCAGCTGCTCTGACGTGTTCGACGGCGGAGCAGAACGGGTCGTCCACGTTGTTGTTGTCATCGTATGTGGTGAGTCCACTGACATGGGGGAGGTCAAGGTTGATGATGGTGAGTGGGACATGGGACATGTTAGAGGTAAGTGTGGAGGATGCGTTCTCCAATAGTCCTGTCGAGACTGCTTTTATGTGAGTCTCGGCAGTTGGATTGGCTTGTTTGTACTTCCTTATCTCTTCGTCCGCATGCACGTCGTCCCACGGGACCCACTGGTTGTCCGAGTCGGCGTAGCCTTTCCACTTGATGAGGTATTGCAGTTTGCGCCCCCTTCCACGCCTTCTTGAGTCTAGTACTTTTTCGACCTCGTATTCTTCCACGTCTCCTACCAACTCTGGTGGTGGGCGTTGATAGTTTACGCCGTGTGTCTTCGTTTCTTTGTAAGGGGTCAGGAGATCTGTGTGGAAGACATCATGGATGCTCCACTGCGTGGGAAGTTCGAGTCAATAGTTCACGGGAGACATCACCTGAATGATCTGAAATGGTCCATGTCTCCTGGGCGCAAGCTTCGTGGTTGGCTGGTTGGTACGTAGGTGGCGTCCTTCAAGCCAGACTCTGTCCCCTATCTGATATTTGGGGGTGTCACGATGCTTGATCCATGACTGTTGCGCGCGTTTCATGTGATTTTGTGCCTGTTCTCTTATCTCCTTCAATTGTTCTAGTCGCTTTTCGACTCTTGGTATCGGCGATTTCTTATCTGTCCAGTTAGTAATCGGATGATAACCCATTAGTAACCTGAACGGCGTCTCACGCGTGGACTCATTAGCCCAATTGTTGTGCGCAAACTCCGCTAGTGCCAGATGGTCCGCCCAGTTGTTCTGTCTTTCGTTAGCCCAAAGCCTAAGGTATTGTTCCAACCATTGGTTGGTTCGTTCCGACTGCCCATCCGTTCGTGGATGGTAGGCTGTTGAAATGTTTTGCCGTATTCCTAGAACTCGACATAATTCCCGTGTGAATTTTGATGCGAATCGGGGATCTCTGTCACTGATAATCTTTGAGGGTAGTCCAAACTGCGCTACGACGTGCTTGGCGTATAGTGCTGCGGTTTCTTCCCCTGATATCTCTTCTTTACATGGTATGAATATGGCCGCCTTGGATGTTACGTGCGATCCGCACGTGAGCCTGACTTAGGCAACGTAAAGTGAACGCGGTGACTTAGCAGCGGTTATACTCAAGCACTAAGGCTGAGTGACGTCTCAACGCACGAAGGCGGAGGTAGTACTTGAACTTGCTTCTGAATACGCGGCCCCGAAGGACGAGAGATAGAGAGAGAGAAATCGGCTTTAGATAACAAGACGAGAGTTGTACAAGAAATCCAAGCTATCGACCACAACAGTCGATAGCTTCCTTATAACCTATCTGCGCGATCCGCCTTCGTCAGCGAGATCGCCACTACTACTAAGCTGCTGGTAATCGTCCACTAAGCCACGTCTGCTAGGTAATCGTCCACTAAGCCAAACGCCACAACTACTACGACTCTTGGTAATCGTACAACAAACCTCAGTCATCGTACTGTACTAGTATCAGTAATCAACATATAGGACCTTGTAAGCGGAACCACGACGTCATGCAATCACGTGCCTGTACGTCCCATGACTTATGGGTTAGGTCAGATACATACCATGACCCGGGACGTAACATTGGAGCAGTCGTGGTCTGTGATTGTGAGCACCGAGTCGTATCCCCTCGATTCTGGGAGCTTAGTAATGAAATCTAGCGCTACCACCTCGAATGGTAGCGCTTCGGATTGTGGAAATATTGGTTGCAACGGTGCTCTTGTTCTCTGCGTGTTGACCTTGCATCGTTGACACTCTGCGCATCCTCAAACGTACTCTGCGATATCTTGCTTCATTGTTGGCCACCAATAATGGCGCTCCATTAGTTGCGTTGTTCGGTTGATTCCTGGATGACCATGAATCGGTGGGTCGTGATGCGTGGAGATTACTTCTCTGATTTCCTCTATTGGTCCTGTTATTACGAGTTGTTGTCCTCGGTACCACCAGAGTCCATCTGCTTTCGTTAGTTTATGGGGGTCAACCCACTTGCGTATCCTTTGTTCGTCTTGTTGTTGGGTGGTCGCCGTTGTTCGTGCGAACACTTTGTTTGGTAACACGACGACGCCTTCGTTGTCTTTTTCTCCTTGGTCGTAATCAGGTCTTCGAGATAGGGCGTCGGCTCGACCATTGGCCGTGCCTTTTACATGGTGTATCTCGAAGTTGTACTCCGCTAGTTCGAGTACTTCTCTGGCGATTCGTCTGCTGATCTTCTGGGGATCCCGCCAGTATTTGAGATTGAGGTGGTCTGAGAAAATGCGTACTTTGTATGGTGACCTGGCCAGCAGGTGTCGCCAGTTTCGCAAGGCCTTTACGATGGCCAACAACTCTAGGTTGTAGATGTCGTAGTTGCGTTCTGCGGCGTTGAGCGTTGCTGAGTAGTAGCCCACAGGATGTCGTTTTCCGTCTTGTTTCTTTTGTAGTAGTACCGCTCCGACCGCAAATCCGGACGCATCCACTTCTAAGTCGAATTGCTGGGTTTGGTCTGCGTGTGCTAGTATGGGTTCTGTGGTGACTCGTTATTTGAGCGTGTCGAACGCTACTTGATGTCTTGTTTTCTACTGCCATGGTTCGTCTTTTCGTGTCAGTTCGTTGAGTGGTTTGGCGATGTTGGCAAATCCTCTGATAAACTGCCGGTAAAAGTTGCAAAATCTGAGGAATGACCGTACGTCCTTTACTGATGTGGGTATCTGCCAGTCGCGGACGCCTGAAATTTTGATGGGGTCCATGCGTGTCACCCCCTCTTCAAGGATTACCCCCAGGTAATCAATACTGGGAGCGTTAAAGACACATTTCTTGGGTTTGAAGAATAGATCGTTCTTTTGTGCTATAGCGAGCACATCGCAGACTGCGTCTTGGTGTTTCTTGATTGCCAGTGGTTGTCTTTTGGTTGCTATGGCGATATCGTCCATATATACCCTGATCGTTGTTCCATTTGCTTCGTGTTTCGCAATTATTGGTTGATAGATGTTGTTCATGAAGCTTTGGAATGTCGCTGGTGAGTTGCACAAGCCAAAGTACATTACCGTCGGTTCGAATAGTCCTCGACGTGTTTTGAACGCGGCTTTAGGTTCGTCTCCTTCCTTGATTCTGATGTTGTTATAACCTTGTCGGACGTCGAGTTTGCTGAATATCTGTGCTCCCCCAAGATCTCTGGTTAGGTCATCAATAAGAGGGAGTGGATATTGGTTTCGTATAGTCCATTCATTAACTTTTCAATAGTCCTGTACGGGTCATAGCTTTCCGTCCTTCTTTTTGATAAAAAAGAAGGATGATGCGTACAGGGATTTTGAGGGACGAATATATCCCTTTTCTAGTTGTTCGTTGATAAACTCGTCTAGCGCTGCGTCTTCTACCCTTGTCATTGGGTATACTTTGCAGTCGATGACGTCTGGTGCTCCCTTCTTGAATTCGATTGCGTGGTCGCAACTTCGTCTTGGTGGGAATCTTTTCGCTTCTTCCTCGCTGAATACCTGTGCGAATTGTTGGTATTCTTTCGGTATTTCGACGCTTTTGGTGTATTGCTTGGCATCTATTGCAAGCTCGACCGCCGATCGTCGCCCATATACTTGTTCCTCTAGTGTCGTCACGATTTGTTCCTTTGCTTCGGTGGTAAATGTTCGTGAGACCTTGGCGTCGTTTTGTTCCTCGTGGAGTAGCCTTGCTAGTACGGCTTTTCTGTCACTTGGATTGACTGATCGTAGCACTATGGGGAGCTGTTTCTCGTCAATGGTGGCGTGTCGCCAACTGAACCGCGGTTCGTAAGTTGCGAGCCACGGATATCCTAGCAGTATGTCTTCCTTGCCGATGTCGGTGATTAGGAAGCGCATTTCTCTCTTGGTTCCTCCTGTTTCCACATTGAGTGTGAGGTAGTGTGTGATCTACCCCGCTTTATTAGTGGTATCGTCGATGTTATAGATGTTTTTGGGCTTATCTAATGCCCGTTGTCCCAACCCCATCCGTTTGACGAATTGTGGATGGATAAAGTTGTCGGTGGCTCCAGAGTCCACCAACGCTTTGATGTCGGCCATGTTGTAACTTGCACGAATGGATACTGGTACTCGCATAGATCGGTAGCGCATAATGTACACAGAGTTACAACGTATTGCCCTCACCCAGGCTGCCGGGTTCAGGTGTAGCGTTATCACCTAACGCTGGTTCGACTTGAACAGATCTGTGACGTGATACTCGAGTGTATGGATGAATCTTGACGGACACAGGCAACTTAGCTAAGTTGCACAGCCACTAGGTCGCTTTGATAGACACTAGGGTATCCCGAGGGATAAGCTTCAATCGATTGATTGGAAAGACGCGAAGAGAGAATGAGAAGAGACGATGGTGATGATTCAAGAAGACCAAGCTAGAGAGTCTTGGTCTTCACTAGACAGTATATATACAAGTACGCGCTGGCTTTAAAGCGCAGCTGGAAATCCAAACCCTAGTACCGTGTTACTAGTAATGAGTCATTGTCTGTTCTAATAATACCTGAAACACCGGCAAACCCAAGTACCGGCGACGCGTAAGTGTCCATGACTAATAACGGCTTACTATTGTAGTCATAACCAAATAGTAAGCGTCCCGAACTCCGAGACCTCGTAAACGTGATGATGAATAGTCCGCGCGATGTCAAATCGTGACATTACCCCTTTTTCAGGCAGAACGTCCACGTTCGAAGACCCAAGGGATAATAGTCGCACCTCGACTAATAGAAACCTCCTCGTCCATGATCCTCTGCAATGCATTAGCCGCCTCCAACCGTCACGTACACTTCCTGACTTCGTTACCGACTACATACTGCTCGTTCTCTAGAGCAGTGATGCGTTCCGATAGTTCGGAGTACCGGCTAGTGACAGCTCGGTATCGAAGGACCTCCGCCCACAACGACCGATCCGGGATCTGCCCCATGGCCAAGTCGACCCCTTGGTGATCACCGAAATCCTGTCGTAAGTACCGCAATTGGGTATGCGTGTACTGGCGGTCGTTATCCTCGGCATCGAGATCAGGAGCGGCGTGTACTTCACCTTGTTGAATCTCCCCCCCTTTCTTCATGCACCCGTATACAATCGGGTTGTTGCCCGGCATCACGTGAATGTACTTGGCCACCGTGATGTGACCATTCTCGGTCATGCGGAAGTTGATGAACCTGGGAGGGATATTTAGTTCGAAGCCGTCGGGGGCGTCAGCCTTGTCCCGAGCACGCTGTTGGTCAGCTGAGACCCCGCCTCCTCGGTAGTCAGGGAAGCAAGGACTCTCTTTTGATGCTCCCACACCAGCTCTTCTTCCTCTCCTCGTCCCCCTCGGCATAGGTGGTACCCTTTCATCCTGGGATTCCGGTACTTGGCGGGGATTTTGGTTTTCTTTATCCGAGTCGTCTTCTCGAGCTCGGAGGGTGGCACGGATGTGAATACCCCAGGACGTCGCGGGGTCCATGATGACGTTGGTAGGGGGGTCGACATTGATATATCGAGGCGTTGGCGGTGGAGGGACGCGGACGGGGTTGTTGTTACATGTGCAATTGTAAATGAGTTGTCCACAGTCGTAGTGGATGTGGGAGTCGGTGTCGTCAGGATGGCCTGGACATGACAGGGCGGTTTGCTTACAACTTCCACAAACTCTGACCACGTCACTGAGGTCGGAGCCGCTTGGAATCTTGATAAGCGTTTGTGGAACAACGAGGTTCTCGACGTGAGTAGGAGCTCCCTCCTCCATGCTCGATTGGTCTTCCTCCAATCCTCCAGCGTCGTGTCCGCATACATCAGGGGTCTCGGGGATGACGTCCTCGGGTCCGATGCATCGAAAGGCGGCGGCGACTTCGGCATAGGTAGGTTGAGTAACAGTGGGAAGATGATAAGAGGTTTGAGATGTAGTGGAGGCAACAGTGGGAGAAGTGGTCATTGTTCGACGAAGGAAGAACTGATGTGCTTCATCCAGTGAATGGCCTGTCTTTATACGTGAGGGGGTAGAATTCAGAGTCCGTTTAAACTCAGCTAAGGCGTGAGGGGCATGTACGTCAGTGGCGTTGACCCACTGCGACTCCGAGTCTGGATACCCCTTCCATTTGATAAGGAATTGTTTGCGCCTTGTTCTGCCGAATTGCCGTTGGTCTAGAATCTTCTCGATTTCATATTCCTCTTCGCCATCGATTAATTCAGGGGGAGGTCTTGGGAAATTTGGTCCGTGAAAGGGAGTCTCGCGATAGGGGGTGAGAAGATCGATATGAAACACGTCATGAATGCTCCACTTGGTGGGTAATTCCAATCGATAATTGACAGGGGACATCACCTGGACAATCTGGAAGGGTCCATGTCGTTTGGGCGCAAGCTTGGCGCTTGGCTGATGAGTCCTCAGGTGACGCCCTTCCAGCCATACACGATCCCCTATTTGGAACTTGGGCGTATCTTTGTGTGATACCCATGACTTCTGGGCTTTGATAATTTGTTTTTGAGCGTGTTCCCGTGCTTGTTTGAACTGATCAAGGCGCAACGCCACTTGCGGCATAGGACTGGGCGCTGAATTCCAATCAGCACGAGGATTATGCCCCATCAATAAGAAGAATGGTGTAACGTCCCGGGTCATAGTAAGTATCTGACCTAACCCATAAGTGATGGGACGTGATCTAGGAGGGCTCTTATGGTACTGATGCATGACTGATGGAACGCTTACTGTACGATACAACGAGCTGACTGATACGCTGACGGATGTGTTACTATACGATGACTGATACCAGTGGACGATTACCTAGCAGATAGTAGTAGTGGCGGTCTCGCTGACGAAGGCGGATCCCACTAGTAGGATATAAGGAAGCTATCGACTGTTGTAGTCGATAGCTTGGATTTCTTGTACACTTCTCAACTTGTTATCCAAAGCCGAGTTCTCTTCCCTCTCATCTCTCGTCCTCTAAGGACCGCGTATAAGGAAGACGTCAAAAGCATCAACTCCGCCTTCGCGCGTTGAGACGTTACTCAGCCTTCGTGCTTGAGTAGGACTACTGCTGAGTCACCGCGTTCACTCTACGTTGCCTAAGTCAGGCTCACGTGCTGCTCGCACGTAACATTAAATCCAAGCTCTTCATAAAAAACGAACGCCGTGGCAACTCTCACTACCAAAGACGGTTGGGACTTTGTACCCTATCGCATTGAATCAAGAGAACGGGACGCGCCTACTCAATACATCGTCGGACGAGTAAGGTGGCGACACGTACCAAACACCAGAAGGAGTGAAGAAAACAACACCGGTTATTACGCGGAAGCAGCCACATCGCAACGCTTCCACCCAGTAGTGTTCAATAGAGAACGCTGTTGCTGGGTCGAACTTAGGTGGAGCAACACCAACAGCTATTTCGAGGCGACACGACCAGCCGCGGACGATCTAAACATCAATATACCATTGGTTGACGCGCGACCAATCAGTCAACAAGGGCCCATAGACGGCCAAGCAGAAGAAGTACCAAACCTTGACACGGAGCCACCTAGGACAGAATTCCAACTACGAAACAATACTCCAACCCCGTCAAGCCACACTAGCGAAAGATCGCCAACCCCCCGAAGTGAAGGAGAACCTGAAGAAATCACAGTGCAATCACCAGAGGTAGACGCACTAGCCGCGCGAACAGCTGAGTTGCATATTCCCGAACCTATCAGGGGAATACCATACAGCTACATGACGACCCAAACAGAACTCTCACCGCCCCGACTCGTTATTAACGAACAAACGGGTCATGTCCAACAGCTACAACCAGAAGACGTACAAGCTGCCAATCGAGCAATGGGACCCGATGTTCCCGACGCGCCAAGTATCCCAGAAAACGACATGTTCTATGAGTTTAGACTCAATCGAAATCGAGTACCATCACCAGCAAACAGACCGTTCCCACCCGCTAGAGCACCAGCAGGTGGTGGAGGAGGACCGCCCAACGGTGGATTTCCACAAGGAGGAGGAGGACCACCAGGAGGACCACCTCCGGCAGGACCACCTCCAGCGGGACCAGCGATAGCCGCTAGCCAGAACGGCAGCGACAAGTTCATTGGTAACCCACCACCAACGTTCACAGGAGCAAGATCACAAGCGGAAGCCTTTATCCTTCAATGGGAAGTATACGCAGGCGTTAACGCAAATCATTCAGCCATGAGGAACAAGTACCAAAAAGCTATGTTGTTCCTAACATACATTCAGGGAAACGCGGTTAACCAGTGGGTTATGTCCGCTAGCCGATGGCTCGTAAACGAGGTGGCTACGGGGACCAATCAATTCGACAACAGGTTGTGGGAGAACCTGCTCAACGCCTTTCAAAGGCAGTTTGGTGACATCCTTAGCAAGGAACGTGCACAAGCGCAACTGGACGCCGGAATACACATGAAGGACGGAAGAATCGACGATTACATCGCCCTATTCGAACAACTTGTTCGACACGCGGGGTACAACATCAACGCAGAGCAAACGCTCAAGTACTTCACCAGGGGGCTACCAAGAGCATTATACGAGACCATGTATCAACATGATGACCCCCGAAACTACGAAGAATGGAGAGAATCCGCCCTAAAAAGGCAACAGAAATGGATTCACATGCAGACCGTCAGGGGAAACCTTGACGCCTTCAAACCAGGACGAACTACAGGAGGAGCACTAGCTAAGTTGCTCGCACCACTCCAAAATGATGACCGAATGGACACATCAGCAGACCGTGTACGAGGACGACTAGCAGGAGCAGAGGAAATCATAGCGAACCACCCCAGGAATACCAGGCCACCACAACCACCATTCCCACCACGAGGGGGATTTATTCAGCGACAGTTCAAGAGGGACCACAGCCAAACGCAGTGTTACAACTGCCAAAAGATGGGTCACATCAGTCGTGACTGCAGACAACCAAGGAGACGACGAGAAACACAAGTACGTGCCACAGAATCCGCGCCAACCAAAGAGGAAAAGGCAGCGGAATGGCTACGAGGAGTAGCAGGAGATGATGAAGAAGTCAAGGACCTAGTCCTGCAACAACTGATGGGGCAGGATTTTGGAAACGCCTGAACCCGGCGGCCTGGGTGAGGGCAATACGTTGTAACTCTGTGTACATTATGCGCTACCGTTCTATGAGAGTACCAGTGTCAATTCGCGCAAGTTATAACATGGCCGACATCAAAGCGTTAGTGGACTCCGGTGCCACTGACAATTTCATACATCCAAATTTCGTAAAAAGGATGGGGTTGGGACAACGGGCACTAGATAAGCCCAAAAACATCTACAATATCGACGATACCACTAATAAAGCGGGACAGATCACACACTATCTGACGCTCAACGTGGAAACAGGAGGAGCAAAAAGAGAAATGCGCTTCCTTATCACCGACATAGGAAAAGAAGACATACTGTTGGGGTATCCATGGCTCGCCACCTATGAACCACGGTTCAGCTGGCGCCATGCCACTATAGATGAGAAACAACTCCCTATAGTGTTACGATCAGTTAACCCAAACGACAGGAAAGCAGTACTGGCAAGATTGCTCAAGGAAGAAAACAACGATGTGCAGATATCGCGCATGTTTACCACAGAAACCAAAGAGCAAATAGTAACCAAACTAGAAGAGCAAGTACATGGACGACGATCGGCGGTCGAGCTCGCAATCGACGCCAAACAATACACAAAGGAAGTCCAAATACCAAAAGAGTACCAAAAATACGCAAAAGTATTCAGCGAAGACGAGGCAAAACGATTTCCCCCAAAACGAAGCTGCGATCATGCCATCGAGTTCAAAAAGGGAGTACCCGATGTGATAGACTGCAAAATATACCCGATGACAAGGGTAGAAGACGCAGCACTAGATGAATTCATCGATGAACAAGTAGAGAAGGGATATATTCGTCCCTCAAAATCCCCGTACGCGTCATCTTTCTTCTTCATCAAAAAGAAGGACGGAAAACTACGACCAGTACAGGATTACCGAAAAATCAACGAATGGACAATAAGGAATCAATACCCGCTTCCCCTTATTGACGACCTAATCAGAGATCTTGGAGGCGCACAAGTGTTCAGCAAGTTAGATGTACGACAGGGATATAACAATATCCGAATCAAAGAAGGAGATGAACACAAAGCCGCGTTCAAAACACGACGCGGACTCTTTGAACCAACAGTCATGTACTTTGGACTGTGTAACTCACCAGCCACATTCCAAAGTTTCATGAACAGCATCTACCAACCTACGATAGCGAAACATGAAGCACTAGGGACGAAAATCAGAGTATACATGGACGATATCGCCATCGCAACAAAACGACAACCGCTATCATCCAAAAGACATCAAGAAGCGGTATGCGACGTGCTGGCAGTAGCACAACAAAACGACCTTTTCTTCAAACCCGAGAAATGTACCTTCAATGCTCCCAGTATCGATTACCTGGGGGTAATCCTTGAAGAGGGGGTAACACGTATGGACCCCGTCAAAATTTCTGGTGTTCGTGACTGGCAGTCACCAACATCAGTAAAAGACGTACGATCATTTCTCGGTTTCTGCAACTTCTATCGGCAGTTCATCAGGGGCTTCGCGGCCATTGCCAAACCATTAAACGAACTAACACGCAAGGATGAACCATGGCAATGGAACACGAGACATCAAAACGCATTCGAAACACTCAAACGACGGGTAACAACAGAACCCATCCTCGCGCACGCCGATCAAACACAACAGTTTGATCTGGAAGTAGACGCATCGGGATTCGCGGTCGGAGCAGTACTGCTCCAAAAGAAGACAGACGGAAAACGACATCCTGTCGGATACTACTCCGCAACGCTCAATGCAGCCGAACGAAACTACGACATTTATAATCTCGAATTGCTGGCCATTGTGAAAGCGTTGAGGAACTGGAGACATCTATTGGCAGGATCTCCACATAAAGTACGCATATTCTCAGATCATCTCAACCTTCGATACTGGCGAGACCCCCAAAAGATCAGTCGTCGAATTGCCAGGGAAGTACTGGAACTAGCGGAATACAACTTCGAGATACACCATGTCAAAGGGACAGCCAATGGAAGGGCCGACGCACTATCTCGAAGACCCGATTATGACCAAGGGGAAAAAGACAACGAAAACATCGTCGTCCTGCCAAACGAAGTATTCGCGCGAGCAACAAACACACAACAAGACGAACAAAGAATACGCAAATGGGTTGATCCCCACAAACTAATCAAAGAAGAAGGACTCTGGTGGTACCAAGGACAAAGACTCGTAGTAACAGGAACAATGGAGGAAATCAGAGAGGTGATTTCCGCACACCATGACCCCCCCATTCACGGCCATCCAGGAATAAACCGAACGACGCAACTAGTAGAACGCCGCTACTGGTGGCCCACGATGAAGCGAGACATTACTGAGTACGTTCGGGGGTGCGCCGAATGCCAAAGGTGCAAGGTCAATACACAGAAAACAAAGGCACCACTACAACCCATATTCCCGAAGCCAGAAGCAATGCCATTCGAGGTAGTGGCGCTAGACTTCATCACCAAACTACCAGTATCGCGAGGATACGATTCGGTACTAACAGTCACTGACCATGACTGTTCCAAGGCCTCCATATTCATACCATGCAAAGAGGAAATCTCAGGAGAAGAAACCGCGATGCTCTACGCAAAACATGTAGTGGCACGATTCGGACTACCAACAAAAATCATCAGCGATAGAGATCCCCGATTCGCCTCCAAGTTCACAAGAGAGCTATGTCGTGTCCTAGGGATACAGCAAAACATATCGACGGCCTATCACCCACGAACGGATGGACAGTCAGAACGAACCAACCAATGGTTGGAACAATACCTCAGACTATGGGCTAACGAACGGCAAAACAACTGGGCCGACTACCTAGCGCTCGCGGAGTTCGCACACAACAATTGGACCAATGAGTCCACACGTGAAACACCGTTCAGATTGCTAATGGGCTACCACCCCCTTACTAACTGGACAGATAAGAAGTCACCGATACCACAAGTCGAAAAGCGACTAATACAATTGAAGGAGATAAGGAATCAGGCACAGGATCACATGCGACGCGCACAACAGTCATGGGTCAAACATCGTGACACCCCTAAGTATCAGATAGGGGACAAGGTTTGGCTAGAGGGACGACACCTTCGAACCAACCAACCAACCACAAAGCTTGCGCCCAGGAGACACGGACCATTCCAGGTCATCCAGGTGATGTCTCCCGTAAACTACCGCCTCGAGCTTCCCACGCAGTGGAGCATCCACGATGTTTTTCACACAGATCTCCTCACCCCTTACAAAGAAACAATGACTCACGGCGTAAACTATCAACGCCCACCACCAGAACTAGTAGGGGACGTGGAAGAATATGAGGTCGAGAAAGTACTAGACTCAAGAAGACATGGACGCGGGCGCAAGTTGCAGTACCTAATCAAGTGGAAAGGCTACGCCGATTTGGACAACCAGTGGGTCGCATGGAATGATGTACATGCGGAGGAGGAGATAAGGAAGTTTAAACGGTCTAATCCAAACGCCGAAACTCACATAAAAACAGCATCGACAGGACCGACAAAACCATTCCCCTACTCCCCTCGTAAAATGTCCTATGCTCCCAACACCATCATCTCCATCGAAGAATTCCCCAATGTCGCTACCCTCGTCACCTACGACAACAACAACAACGTCGACGACCCCTTTTGCTCAGCCGTCGAACACGTCAGAACAACAGCCATCAACGAGCAAGCGGCCCGAGACTTGGCCGAGGCTCGCCGGCGATTCCCAACACCCGAAGGCGGAAGAGTGGAGGCAGATGAGGAAGGATTACGGGCTATTGAAGGAGGTGATGACATCATGGCGGCTGGATCAAGTAACGAAGATGACGCCAGCGGAGAGACAGACGAGGATACGATTGCTGATGAGGCAAGTGTCGTCCAGCCCTCCACCGCCGCCACGTCCACCACTGCTGTCGACCAGTACAGCAGCGACGAATCATCCGATGGTTCGTACCACGATGCCCACGTTATCTGCACCAGGTGCGATAACCCGCAAGAGTACTGCCATTGCGCTCCCATGCGCATCCCCCCTCGAACCCACAACAGCGAAGACGACGAAGAAGACGACATTGCCGACGAAACCATGGATGACGAAGAGCGAGCACCTCCGATTGCTGTCATCTATGGACCGACTGCGGAGGAAGGGTATGCCGCCATGGGAAGACTGCCTTCCTACGCCGAGGCCCGCGACCCATCACCCATCAATACGCGCCGAACGCATGCGCCGAGGCGCCCTGTCCGTACCGTATCGCCTACTCCCCAAGGCTTCGTCCTCAACAATGGGATGAACTGGGTGCCCATGGTACTGGAGCACGAGGGCCGACGCATCCCCGCCAGGTACGTGCGGGTGAGGATGCAAGACAACCCCGAGGCATTCGGGACGATGGGGAGGGGCGAGCCATATACTGTGGGGACATACATGCCGAACCATGCCGAGACATGGGACCCCCAGCTGAGTACACCCGCGAGGAGTTAATGTACCTCCGCGCTGACTTCCGGGGACGGCGCCAGGTAGACGAAGCCCTCACTCGGCTGGGAGACATTTCCCTTGCCGCTGAAGTGAGGCGCTACCGCGCGTCCCAGGAGGTCATTAAGGAGTTGGAGATCGCGATCAAGCGTCTCGAGGACGACATATTCGTGCATGTCGACCGGTCGCGACATTCGGCAAGGAGGTTAGGAAGGGCGCACGCACTAGTAAGGATACGGGACGAGCATGAGACTGACGTTGGACTCACAACAGTACCTAATTGGGTAGTGGAGCGAGGGCGCTCACCCTTGTGAAGGGGGTGATGTAACGTCCCGGGTCATAGTAAGTATCTGACCTAACCCATAAGTGATGGGACGTGATCTAGGAGGGCTCTTACGGTACTGATGCATGACTGATGGAACGCTTACTGTACGATACAACGAGCTGACTGATACGCTGACGGATGTGTTACTATACGATGACTGATACCAGTGGACGATTACCTAGCAGATAGTAGTAGTGGCGGTCTCGCTGACGAAGGCAGATCCCACTAGTAGGATATAAGGAAGCTATCGACTGTTGTAGTCGATAGCTTGGATTTCTTGTACACTTCTCAACTTGTTATCCAAAGCCGAGTTCTCTTCCCTCTCATCTCTCGTCCTCTAAGGACCGCGTATAAGGAAGACGTCAAAAGCATCAACTCCGCCTTCACGCGTTGAGACGTTACTCAGCCTTCGTGCTTGAGTAGGACTACTGCTGAGTCACCGCATTCACTCTACGTTGCCTAAGTCAGGCTCACGTGCTGCTCGCACGTAACAAATGGAGACTGTCCCATGGCTTCATTAGGCCAATTGTTATGCGTGAATTCTGCTATTGGAAGATAAAGATTCCAATTGTCTTGTCGTTCATTTACCCAAAATCGGAGATACTGTTCGAGCCATTGATTGGTTCGTTCCAATTGTCCATCCGTACGAGGATGATATGCCGTAGAAATGTTCTGTTTGATCCCAAGTTGTTTGCATAATTCCCTTGTGAACTTGGACGCAAATCTGGGATCTCTGTCGCTAATGATTTTGCTCGGTAATCCGTACCGCATGAACACGTGTTTGATGTACAGTGCTGCTGTTTCTTCCGCATCAATCTCTTCATTGCAAGGGATGAACACCGATGCTTTGGTACAGTCATGGTCCGTGACCGTAAGGATTGAATCATAGCCTTGTGCGACAGGTAATTTAGTGATGAAATCGAGAGCGATAGTCTCGAAGGGCATAGCTTCCGGTTTAGGGTATATGGGTTGTAGTGAAGCCCTGATAGGGCGATTGTTGATTTTGTGTCGTTGGCATTCTGCGCAACCTCTGACATACGCCAATACCTCTTGTCGTATTGTTGGCCACCAATAGTATCGTTCTACTATTTTGCCAGTTTTGCTGATCCCTGGATGACCATGTACTGGGGTATCGTGATGAGCGGCAATAATTGACTTTCGCTCTTTACTTCCCTTGGTAACCACTCTTCTGCCTTCTTTATACCATACCCCGTTGATCTTTTTCAACTTGTGTGGATCTACCCAAGGTTTGATAGTGTCTTCGTTCTGTTCGTCTTTGGTCGACCTCATTTCCTCTACCGTGATCGTTGCAATAGACTGATTCGGCATTCCTGTACGGTGTGCGTTGTTGGTTCGTATGAATATGTTGTCAGGTAGCACCGTAACATTTTCATTGTCTTGTTCCCCGTGATCATAGTCGGGTCGTCTTGACAATGCATCCGCTCGTCCGTTTGCGGTCCCCTTTATGTGGTGAATTTCGAGGTCATATTCCGACAATTCGAGTACTTCCCTCGCAACCCGTCGACTGATCTTTTGTGGTTCTCTCCAATACCGCAGATTCATGTGGTCCGAGAATACTTTGATTTTGTGGGGTGATCCCGCTAGTAGAGGCCTCCAGTGCCGTAACGCTTTGACTATTGCTAGTAGTTCGAGGTCGTAGATGTCATAATTTCGTTCTGCTGTATTGAGGGTTGTGGAGTAATAGCCTATTGGATGTCTTTTGCCATCAGTTTTCTTTTGGAGTAGTACCGCTCCCACCGCGAAACCTGAAGCATCCACCTCCAACTCGAACTGGTCCGTCAATACTGGGTGTGCCAATACAGGTTCGCTTGTAACCCGTCCTTTCAATACTTCGAATGCGTGTTGTTCTGCTGAGTTCCATTGCCATTCTGTTGTCTTCTTTGTAAGGTTGTTTAGTGGTTTGGCGATTGACGCAAATCCTCGTATGAATAGACGGTAAAAATTGCAAAAACCCAAGAAAGATCGTACGTCCTTCACCTTGGTTGGCGTTGGCCAATTTTTAATTCCTGCGATTTTTACAGGGTCCATGCGTGTTACCCCTTTTTCAAGGATTACCCCCAGGTAATCAAGAGACGTCGAGTGGAAAGTGCATTTCTCCGGTTTGAAAAACAGGTCGTACTTCGCAGCTACTGTTAGCACATCCCGAACTGCGTTGACATGGTCAGCGATGTTTGTTCGGGTGGCAATACCGATATCGTCCATATAAACGCGGATAGTAGTTCCTTTTGCGTCGTGTTTTGTGATTGTGTCCCGATATATGTGATTCATCATGGTTTGGAATGTGGCGGGAGAATTCGTCAATCCGAAGAACATTACCGTGGGTTCGAAAAGCCCATATGGCGTTTTAAACGCCGCTTTGTGTTCGTCACCCGCTTTGATGCGGATATTGTTATAACCCCACCATACGTCGAGCTTAGTGTATATGTGTGCGCCACTAAGGTCTTTGATAAGGGTTTGAATCAATGGTAATGGATAATTGTTGCGGATGGTGAATTCGTTGATACGCCGATAATCCTGTACCGGGCGTAGTTTTCCGTCCTTCTTTTTGACGAAAAAGAACGGAGAAGCGTACTGCGATTTAGAGGGTCGGATGTACCCTTTATTGAGTTGTTCCGTAATAAAATCTCGTAACGGTTTGTCTTCCGATTGTGAGAGTTCGTATATGGAACAATTGATGTGATCCGGAGTATTGGTTTTGAATTCAATAGCATGATCCCATTCCCGCGCAGGGGGAAATCGGTGGGATTCTTCTTCGCTGAACACCTTTTTGAAGTCGCTATATTCTTCCGGTATTTGGGTTTCTTCTTTGGGTCCTGCTGCTATGGCGAGATCAGTGGCAGCTCCCTTGATAGAGCTATGCTCCCCTAATTTCGCGATAATATTGTCTTTCGCGACGTCTGAGAGTAATCGCGCTACTACATTGACGTTGATCTTGGGATGGCATGATTTGATTACAATTGGTAGTGTGTTTTCGTCAATTGTGCCATGTTTCCAACTGAATTTTGGTTCGAATGTACTGAGCCATGGATACCCAAGAAGGAGATCTTCCTTTCCGATATCCGCTAGGAGGAATCTCATTTTCCTGGTAATTCCCTTTGTCAATATTTGTAAGTCAACAAAATGGGTGACTGATCCCTTTTTGTTTAACGTATCATCGATATTGAATAATTGTTTCGGGTTTGGCAATATGTCACGATCTGACATCGTCTCGCCTTCGGACAACGTCAAAACACGCCGTTGCATGCATGAACATTGGAAAGACTGCCAAAGTTACCCAGAAGCACACAAATGGGTAGGCAAGGATCCAGAGTACGACGAAGAAGAGCAGGTACGCGCTCTCGTGTGGAGTCAAGGAACAGACAAAGAAGACTATATTGGAGAAGGAGAAGCGTTGAGGATTGCCCAACTTGTGAGTGGAATGCTAGTTCATGCAGAACCCTCCAGTGCTGGCACCTCTACTGCAGGACGGATGAAGATCACGTGATTATGTCACGTGCAGTCCCGGGTCATGGCATGTATCTGACCTAAGCGATAAGTCATGGGACTCGAAGGATGGAAGGTTATGGAAGACCATGGTAGGCATGAGGTCGGATGCGGGATTCCCGATAGCCGAAGGTCTGGACAATTCCCAGTATGGGTCGATTCTGATGGAAGGTATTCTGATGCGCTGGTATTGCGCCGAGACATTTGTTATCTTGTTATCTTGTGTCATGATGTCATTTGTGAGTCATATGGTTGTCTTTATCTCTGACTCATGTGAGGCCGTATGCCTCATGTACTGTATGTTTCATGATAAGCCCCTGTGGCTTGATGGACAATTCTCATTGGCAGATAAGGTCGTGAGTCGTGTTTACTATAGTTCGAGCTCAGTTAGAATACTGTCTTGGAGTACTATAAGTAGTTGGCAGGTTTCGCCAGTAGTCGATAGCTTAGTTGTCTTGAACTTCCACCTGTATTTCTCTCAGGCATAGTCAAGCATTCTAAAAGCAGAGTCATTGGTCATTGTGACTATTCTTCTCTCATTATTCACTTGTGTCAAGAGTTATCTTCAAGTGACGCCGTATAAGGGGACCAGCAGTGGTTATTCGCCCTTCTCGAGTGTTTTCTAAGTTGCAAGCCGTGCGCTTGACTTGGAAGTGATAGTAGGAAAGCCTTCGGGTTCAAGTCGAACCAGCGATTGTTGGAATCGTAACACAATAGAGCCGCGCCCAACCCCATTCGTTTCACAAATCATGGATTTATGAAGTTGTCTGTTGCTCCAGAATCTACTAGTGTTTTTATGTCGGCCTTGTTGCTGCTGGTTCGGATCGATACTGGAATTCGCATAGAACGGAAGCGAGTTATGTATACAGCATTACAACGTAGAGCCCTCACCCAGGCCGTCGGGTTTAGGCGTCCCCAAAATCCTTGTTCCCCATCAACTCCTGCATTGCCATGGCTTTAAACTCCTCCGTTTCATTGGCCGCCATTCGCAGCCAATCATTTTTCCTCTCTTCTGTGGTGCGGTTATCAGCCACCATTTGAGCGATATGGAGATCTTCTCCTGTCTCAGAGCGATCATCCACCACCTCCAGGCCCCTGGAATTGCTAAAGGGTCTAGGTGGGTTTCGTGGTTGACGTGGCTGGGAGCAATTGCGACTGAGGTGTCCTTTCTTTTGACAATTATAGCAAATTACTTCCCTGAGATCGGGAGGTTGCCTCCTTCGTAGAAATCCTTCGCGAGGTTTGAAAGGTGGTTGCGAATTATTGAGATATGGTCTTGGCTGTGCCAATGCGTCTTCCGCGTGTGCTAGTCGTCCTCGGGCTCTAGCCCTATCAGCAGACGTGTCCATCGCATCTGGATGACGTCTGAATTGTCTCCAATTGGTTTGAGTCGGTGGTGATGGTCGGGGTTGTATCTTGTATTGATCAATCTTGTTCTTCAAATGAAGATATTGACCTTGACGTTTGATGGCTGCTCTCTTCCAATCCTCATAGTCTGTGGGATTGTCGTGAAGGTAAATGGTTTCTTGCAGTTTGTTGGGCAATCCATTTGCGAATAGATCAAGAACCATTGGTTGATCTATGTTGTAGCCAGCATATCTGACTAGTTGTTCGAATTTGGCCACGTACGCATCGATATCCCCTCTTTCCATTCGAATGCCCCTTCGTAATTCTGTTTGTGCCTTCTCTTCTTTGAGAGTGTCTGCATATTGTCTCATGAACGATGAGTGAGTGTTGTACCACAGCCAGTTGTCAAGGGGGTCTCGTCCGTTGACGTCAACTTGGACCCGTAGCCAAGCTACCATCGACCCTACCCATTCGGTTACGGCAGTACCCTGGATGTAGGTGAGGAATAACATAGCTTTTTGATAGGGACTGCGCATGATGGAATGGGTTGAGTTGATTCCTTCGTATAAGCTCCATTGCATGAGGAATTCCTCAGCCTTCTCTCGATCACCCGCGAAGACCGCAGGTGGATTGCCACAGAATTTGTCATGTGCCGCTGGTACGGGTGCTTGCGCTGCTGGTACTTGTGCTGGCGGGTTTCCAAAAGGTGGTCCTGCTCCTCCTCCTCCTCCATTACCTCCACCGCCTCCTCCTGCACCATTACCTCCACCGCCTCCTCCTGCACCATTACCTCCACCGCCTCCTCCTGCACCATTACCTCCACCGCCTCCTCCTGCACCATTACCTCCACCGCCTCCTCCTGCGGGAATGTTTGGGGCAGGTGCTTGGTTTTGAGGGTCGACAAGGGCCCGAAAGGCCGTGACTGTTGGTGCTACTGGTGAAGTAGTGAGCGAATAAGTGGGTTGTCCGGGTGGAGTTTCCGCTGTTGCTTGCGATTGGACGTGAGAGGTGAGGGTCGCCATTGCTCCTAAGCGTAATGTTTCTGTAGCGATTGCTAGATTGACTCCTTGTTGTGATGGAGAAGATGATCTTGCTCCAAGAGATGCGTTGCTCTTTGTACTTGGTGATGGGGGTGGTGTAGTTGATGCTGGTTTGTTAATTGCGTTTTCCAACTCCTGTAATTCCTCTTGTGTAAGTTCGTTGATATAGATGTCACAGCCTAAATCTTCTAAGGCTGTTCGGAAACCTTCCCACTCTCCGTGGTCTGGGGTTATTTGAGACCAACGAACTTCGACCCAAACGTATTGGTCGTAGGCAAATTCAACCGCAACGGATCGGTTATCTTCTCGACTCCTAGCGTGATATCCGGTAGTACCTGTGGTACTACTATACCGGTATTCTGTATTTTTGCGAAATCGTTGGGGTACGTTGTCAGCGCCCCTGTGTTGAAACCAGAAGTCTTCACAGTTGTGACACTGTTCTCTGGTAGTTTCTGATGACGCCACGTTGAAGCTTGGTCTTAATGTAGCGTTATCACCTAACGCTGGTTCGACTTGAACAGATCTGTGACGTGATACTCGAGTGTATGGATGAATCTTGACGGACACAGGCAACTTAGCTAAGTTGCACAGCCACTAGGTCGCTTTGATAGACACTAGGGTATCCCGAGGGATAAGCTTCAATCGATTGATTGGAAAGACGCGAAGAGAGAATGAGAAGAGACGATGGTGATGATTCAAGAAGACCAAGCTAGAGAGTCTTGGTCTTCACTAGACAGTATATATACAAGTACGCGCTGGCTTTAAAGCGCAGCTGGAAATCCAAACCCTAGTACCGTGTTACTAGTAATGAGTCATTGTCTGTTCTAATAATACCTGAAACACCGGCAAACCCAAGTACCGGCGACGCGTAAGTGTCCATGACTAATAACGGCTTACTATTGTAGTCATAACCAAATAGTAAGCGTCCCGAACTCC